>CAUYLG010061291.1:0-12390 GCA_963573385.1 Cacajao melanocephalus
ATATATAAAATTGTGTTTTAGATTTTGGGGTACATGTGAAGAACATGCAGGATTGTTGCATAGGTACATACATGGCAATGTGGTTTGCTGCCTTCCTCCCCATCACCTATATCTGGCATTTCTCCCCATGTTATCCCTCCCCAACTCCCCACCCCCCACTGTCCACCCCCAGATCCCCGTAACAGACCTCAGTGTGTTATGCTCCCCTCCCTATGTCCATGTGTTCTCATTGTTCAACACCCGCCTATGAGTGAGAAAATGTGGTGTTTGATTTTCTGTTCTTGTGTCAGTTTGCTGAGAATGATGGTTTCCAGGTTCATCCATGTCCCTACAAAGGACACGGACTCATTGGTTTTTATGGCTGCAAAGTATTCCATGGTATATACATGCCACATTTTCCCTGTCCAGTCTATCATCAATGTGCATTTGGGTTGGTTCCAAGTCTTTGCTATTGTAAACAGTGCTGCAATGAACATTTGTGTGCATGTGTCCTTATAATAGAACCATTTATAATCCTTTGGATATATACCCAGTAATGGGATTGCTGGGTCAAATGGAATTTCTATTTCTAGGTCCTTGAGGAATTGCCACACCATCTTCCACAATGGTTGAACTAATTTACATTCCCACCAGTAGTCTCAAACTTTTCCTATTTTTCCACATCCTCTCCAGCATCTGTCTCTAGACTTTTTAAAGATCGCCATTCTAACCGGTGTGAGACGGTATCTCAGTGTAGTTTTGATTTGCATTTCTCTAATGACCAGTGATGATGAGCATTTTTTCATATGTTTGTTGGTCTCATACATGTCATCTTTTGTAAAGTGTCTGTTCATATCCTTCTCCCACTTTTGAATGGGCTTGTTTGTTTTTTTCTTGTAAATCTGTTTTAGTTCTTTATAGATTTTGGATATTAGCCCTTTGTCAGATGGGTAAATTGCCAAAACTTTTTCCCATTCTATTGGTTGCCAATTCACACTAGTGATTGTTTCTTTTGCTGTGTAGAAGCTCTGGAGTTTAATTAGGCCACATTTGTCTATTTTGGCTTTTGTTGCCAATGCTTTTGGTGTTTTAGTCATGAAGTCCTTGCCTATGCTATGTCCTGAATGGTTTTGCCTAGATTTTCTTTTTATGGTGTTGGGTCTTATATTTAAGTCTTTAATCCATCTAGAGTTAATTTTGGTGTAAGGTGTCAGGAAGGAGTCCAGTTTCTGCTTTCTGCACATGGCTAGCCAGTTTTCCCAACACCATTTATTAAACAGGGAATCCTTTCCCCATTGCTTGTTTTTATGATGTTTGTCAAAGATCAGATGGTTGTAGATGTGTGACGTTGCCTCCAAGGCCTCTGTTCTGTTCCATTGGTCTATATCTCTGTTTTGGTACCAGTACCATGCTGTTTTGATTACTGTAGCCTTGTAGTATAGTTTGAAGTCAGGTGGCATGATGCCTCCAGCTTTGTTCTTTTTGCTTAGAATTAACTTGGCTATGTGGGCTCTCTTTTGGTTCCATATGAAGTTTAAGGTGTTTTTTTCCAGTTCTTATAGTATCATTTCTTTAAGTCCATAGTGTAAACACTATCATAGGATGGGCCAGAATCAGAGCAAGGATGTTGGGTTGATCTTGATAAAATTAGAAGCTTCACCAAAGTGGAAACTAAGGTTCAGAGAGCTGGTATAATTGTTAAGGACATATTGATGAGTCACAAAATGCAGAACACTTAAAAGAATGTACAACCAAGATAATTTAATTTTTTCAAATGACATATAATTTTCTTTTTTGCTCCAACCATTCCTCAAATCCTCACTAATGAAAAATTAAGGAATCAACTTTTAGAACATCTAAATTATCAGAAGCATTTTATTTGGCAAACTATAAAGTTAGTTTGACTTTTGGTTATTTTGAATTATAAATTATCTCAAACATATAGACAAAAATAGAGAATAATGTGGACACCAGAGAATTCATAACCCTGTAAACATAGATCTTAATGTTTTGCCACATTTGCTTCATATTTATTTTTTATGAGTAAAACATCATAGATAGAATTGGAGTTGCTATTGTGAATCATCTCCAATAGTTTCTCTCTCTTTTTTCCCACTCCCCACATGGCTAGGGAAGCCTCACAATCATGGAAGAAAGCAAGGAAGAGCTAGTCGTGTCTTAAACATGGATAGCAGCAGACAAAGAGAGAGAGCTTGTGCAAAGGAACTCTTCTTTCTAAAACCGTCAGGTCTCATGAGACTTATTCACTATCACGAGAACAGCATGGGAAAGACTTGCCCTCATGATTCAATTACCTCCCACTGGGTACCTCCCACAACACATGAGAATTCAAGATGAGATTTGGTTGGGGACACAGCCAAACCATATCAATAAGTGAATATGTTTCTATTGATGTACTTTGGGATATATTTTACTTAAATCTACTACGTTCTTTGTTTGCTTACCCTTTTCTTCTATTTTTTTTTAAAGATAACTTTTAATACAGTTCTCTATTCCTCCAATCTTTGTTTTTTTCATTTCCTGGTTGGGAAGCTATAAAATATATTCCCTTTCTTTAGTGCTGCCAATCATATCCTTTAAAACATATTTATATATTAAATATTCACCAAAACATCCCAAGGTAATCACTATTTTCATCTTCCTCCCAAATATGGCATGGAAATCAGGATGATTTAATTAATCATACAGTCCCCCTTCTCCACTTGCCCTGGTTCTGTTTTTGTTAGGTTTTTAGTGTTTTAGCTCTGTCTTTTTGTTTGTTAGGCTGGTTGGGGTTTTTTCATTTGTTTGTTGTTTGTTTTTGTTTTTGGTAAAAGTATTTGTTGCATTTTGGAATTATTAAATACGTTTGCCAACTTTTAAAAAAAAACTGTACTTATCTTAAATTTTTGATATCCTAAGGCTTTCCTCTGGGCTGAGTTTTGCTGATGAACATTTTTAATTAGCTTTTAGTAAGGTAAGTAAGTGAGTGATATCCCCTTTTAGTTTTGTATCTCTAAAATTGTCTGTATTTCACACTCTCTTGAATCAGCACTTGACTGTGTACAAAATTATTTCTAGTTTACTAGACTGTTTTTGTCAGTATTTTGAAGATTTTACCTCATTGTCTTTTTTCATGTAATTTTACTATTTATGTAATTTTACTATTTATTTATTTATTTATTCAACAAATATTTACTGAGTACCTTCCATATGTCTTCTACTTTCTAGGTTTTAAGGCTATAGCAGTGATCAAAACACATTAAAACCCTGCTCTTACAGTGCGTGGATTCTAGTGTAGGGAAATAAACTATAAGCAAATAAATAAGTAGATACAATTTGAAGTAATTTAAGTGCCAAGAGAAAGCAATAAAACAAGGGATAAAGATTGATGGAATACTCTTTTCTAACCTGTGGTTAGGAAAGGCCTAAAAGATAAGACCTGGTAGAGACCTGAGGAAGCTGAGATGTGAGCTCCCCAGATGTCTGAAGAAAGAGTGTTCAGAGCAAAGAGAACAGCAAGTGCAAAGGTCCTGGCGTAGAAATTTCTTTTCACATTGTATTACTCTAGTTTCACACTGCTATACAGAACTGCCAAAGACTGGGTAATTTATAAAGAAAAGAGGTTTAATTGACTCATAGTTCCACAGAGCTGAGGAGGCCTCAGGAAACTTACAATCATGATGGAAGGTGAATGGGAAACAAGGACCTTCCTCATATGGCAGGAGGAGAGAGAAGAAGAAAAGAGGAACTTCCAAACACTTATAAAACAATTAGCTCTCCTGAGAACTCTCTCACTTTCACAATAACAGCATGGGGGAACCCCCACCCCACAATGATTTAATCACTTCCCTCCCTTGGCATATGGGAATTGCAATTCAAGATGAGATTTGAGTGGGGACACAAAGCCAAACCATATCAGACATTGTATGTCTTTTATCTATTTTTATGAATATGTAGTAGTATCTCATTGTATGTTTAATTTGGTTTTAGTAGAGGATATATTTTAAGAATGAAATAGTGCAGCATGTTGAATTCTGATTGGAATAGTTCAGTAGAAGAGGAAATTTTGATGATACACAGAAGGCCCCTGCCAGAGACATGTCTTGACCAAGAGGAGGTGGAATCTGATGTACAAATGGAGAGGTTCCTTCTCTGTAAAATAAAAGAAAGCAGAATATTTGAGTACAGATCAAGATAAGGTGATAGATTTTGTGATGGAGATATGTGAACTTATTTTCTGATAAACTATATTTTCTTAGCAAATAAGAAGCAAACTTATCAATTAATTGCAGGGGAAGAAAGGAGTCTCAGGTTGTAGACTTAGGTGATGAATGGTAAGAAATTGTTGTCTTAGAGAATGCGTGTACCAAGGTTGATGTTAGATACCCAAGACTTGAGTCCAGAGAGGTCAATATAATGTGTTAGTAGGTGATTTATTATTTATCCTACCTAGAACTCAGAATATTTAAATTGTTCTTCAAATCTGAAAATACATAGTTTTTATATTGTGAAATATTGATTCTTTTCTATTGAGTCCACCATTATTCTTCTAGAAATCCAATTAGCTGTAATTTAGAGATTCCCAGTCTAAGGACTTTATTCCTTTCTACTCATAATGTATTTTATTTGTATCTTGCCTATACTGTGGATGAATTCTTTAGCAATAACTTCCAATAAACATAGTGATTTGAAACTGTGTGAAGATGAGTTTATACTAGTATTAAGTCTTTAAAAAATTCAAGTGACTGTATATTTCCAACATTTATATTTGTTTTTCACAACTATTTTTCTAGTTTTATATTTACTGAAATTAATTTTATTATTTATTGTGTTACAAAAGTCATTCCTGCATTTATTTTCTTGAACATCCTGAATAGTGTTTGTCATATTGTTATATATGTTAATATCATAAGCAGTGAGTTCAAATTCTAATTGTTAACTTATTAAAAAATTTTCTTTCTGTTGTTGCTGTTCTTGGCTTTTGTGCTTTGCACTGGATTTTCATTATGCCTTTTATTTACTTCTTTTTTTCTTTCCTTTCTCTGTTTTGAATCGCTTCCATGTCTAGACCTAGATTTTATGAAGACATGGTGGAGCTGCTGCCTCTCAGAAATACACAGACATCAAAGATGCAATAGGTAAGCCACGAGTAGGTTGATTCAGGACCTAACTGTGCTTGTCTTCACCTTCCCAATGTTTTAGGCTAGAGTTTCCTAGAAAGCAGTACCTAGAAACCACAAGCCATCAACAGTTTCTTTTTTTTTACAGGGTTCTTTAATAGCAGAAGGGGAAATCATCCCTTACCATCCTTCAGGTTCAAGAGATAAGTGGAAATCTGGTCCTATCTCAAGAGGAAAATTTTAAATTCTTTTAAAAACACAGCAGCACATCATCTGTCACCATTACCTGCTTTCAGCCCCATAAACCAACTTCCCAAGATTTTCACCATTCATACTCCTGCTTTGTGTCTGAGCCAGAGAGTTGTTTACCATGTTTTCAAGTCTCCCTATGAGTTTTTGAGACCACTATAGTTTCCTATTGGTTCTCCATGTTTAGAGCGGAAGGGCACATCAAATTGTAAAACTTACTTCACCAACTTGACCTGAAGTCAGTATTTTTAATATGCTCACAGTTACCAGAACAGAAAAATGATGCAAAAACAAGCCCCATCAGAATTTTTTCTTAAAAAAAAAATAGCTCTAGGAAAACACATTCAGTCCAATTTCTAGACCTTTACCATCTAACAGTCTGTACTGATTTTGCCTGTCTGTGGATTTTATAAATGATGTGATTTCTTTATCCATTCATTTATTCATGAAAAAAGTAAATACTGAGAACATATTACTTGTGCTTGCTAGGTGCTTGTGATGCCACGGCAAACAAAGAAACACTAGCCCTACCCTCAAATAGAATAGACACATAGCTAAACAGGGGTCATGACACAAATAAAACATATGAATATGATAATTATTTCAACAGTAGTATTAAAACAATAGCTAACATATGTTTTGATTGTTACATTTTAGGCTCATTATGCATGCAAGCATACCCACTCAGTCATATTTATACATATGTAATTTAATCTTTACAACAACTGCATAATTAAAGTACTATTATTATCTCTATTTCATGTGTTAACAAACTGAGGCAGAGAGGTTTAGAAATTGTAAGGTGACATAGCTAATCAAAGGCAGAGCAGGAATCCAATCCTAGGCAGACAGGCTCAGATTCTAACTCCTACTCTCTGTCTTTGGTACAGGAGTATGTATTCAGTCCTAAATGTCTGTGGATCTCCTGTGTGCTGGAAAGTGTGCCATGTGCAGGTCATCAAGGTTCACAGGGAATTGAGCTCCCCCCACCCACCCGGAGGCTCTACTGCCTATCTCTCTGAATTAGCTTTCTATTGTTGCTCTACAAATTACCTCCATTTAGCAGCTTGAAAAAACACAAATGTGTTATTTTACAGTTCTGTAGGTCAGAAGTTCGGTAGGCTTGGCTAGTTCCCATGCTCCAAGGTTCTCAAGGCATCAGCAGGCTGGGCTCTTATCAAGAGGCTCTGGGAAGAATCTGCTTCCAAGCACGTTCAGATTGGTGGCAGAATCCAATTCCATGTGATGTAAAAGTGAGATCCCCATTTCCTTGCTGGTTGTAATTGGAGATTTCCTTCAGCTGCCAGAGGTGTCCACCCTCTCTGACCCATGGCCTTTTCCTCCATCTTCAATGTCAGTCACAGTGGGGCAATTCCTTCTCTTGCTTTGAATCTCTCCTTTCTTCTTTCCTCAGCCTCTATCTTCAGCCACATTTCTTAGATCGTTGTCTTCTTCCTTGCTGTTACACTAGACCAACTCAGATAATCCCAGGTAGTCCTCCTATTTTAAAGTCAATTTAGTAGTGATCAGAAGCACTAATTCTATCTTTAAAGCCTCTTTACAACAGTACATTAATATTTGCTTGAATAATCAGGTTACAGGCATTTTAGGACACCGTTATCTGAGCACCGCCACTGTATACCAATATCTTCTCAGACAGTACTGCCTGGCTCCCAGCAGAAACAAGCATTCTGTAAAGGCGGGCAAGGGGAGATGAATGAGTTCCACCACCAGAGCATAAATAACTGAATACCCAGGATATAGGTAACTAAACCACAAGGGAGGGCCAGAGATGCCCCGAGAAACTGGAAAGTAGCATCAGTGTAACTGAAGTGGAATGTTCAGAGGTGAGAGGGTCTAGAAACTTTTAAACCAGAGAGATCAAAGTCACCAGTGCTAAATGGAATCTACCATTTTTGTCCTTGGCAGATCATAATCAGGGCCATCTATCAACCACTATCAGACTTTCTGAGGAAATTGATCATCGACACCTTTTCCTTCTTGCACCCCTTTTTACTATCAAAAGAGTCCCTGCTTGGACAATAAATGACATGTTCACCACAACCCATTCGCCAAGTCAGGGCAATGTCCCCATCAAGAATGTCAGAAGGCCAGCCTCCTGTCTCATGGTGATTGGCAATAGAACCTGCAAGAAAGGAAAAGAAGCTATGCTTTTCTAGGTCTTGTCTCCCATTTGCCACAGCTTATTTTTCACCTTCTTTACGAAACCCTCAAACATAGACGCCTCACTCTTCACCTGCTCCTCACATGCGATTTGCGCCCCTGCAATTTTTCCCATTGTATCTTGATGGCCTTTCCATTTTCAGACTCTTACATTCACCTGCCACACACATATTGATATTTCATTATTTTCTCTACAATTTGGGATTGTGGGTTTCTCTTTCATCTTGGTTGTGAATTAATATACTCTTCAAAGCTTCAGGGAAGCTGAACTCCAGTTAGTCTTCATTTCTGAGTTCATTAGAGCTGTTCACTGATCCCTTGTCTTGGTCTCATACCCTGCTTTTTGTGGTCATTTTATGCTTTCAAGGCTGGGCCCATCCCCTCTCCATTCTTAGGCTGTTAAACTCCATTATTTTGTGATCAATTGCGCTTCAATTCCCTCCACTTTCAGTGTCAGACTTTAAATGGTCATACTTCACATCTCTCGTCTCCTTCGTACAAATTTTGCTTTTGACTGACTTTGTGGTTTTCTCATCTGCTTCTAATTTAGTTTAATTGGATTTCTGAGTGATAGCTACAAAATGCTTTAATTTTGGTAAAATGCCCATAAGATCCTGAACATTTATGCTAGAGCAAGAGAGAATGATCAATAGATGTTCATGCCTTAAGCAGAATTCTGTGATGGGGCAGAAGACCAGAGGGCTCAATCCATCTTGGGCAAGCCCAAAGTGAAATCATTGTGATGGGCATGTATCTGTCCTCAAAAGGACAACCCCACCACAGTTTCCTGAGCACAAGAGCACCCCTTCATCTTTTCCTCTATTTCCATAGTAAATAATCTGATGGCCAATTAGGGAAACTCATTTTTGAAACTGTTTATATGATATGCCAGTGGTGTCTAGAATATCATGTGTACCAACAAAATTATTTATCCCTACCTAGTGTGGATCTGCTAGGGTTACAGATATGTAAGCTTAACTACATGGATCCCTCCTGGGGACTATGAACCATCAAAGGAGAAGCAACTACCTTTAATATACAGGTTTTCTATCAGCCCAATGCTCAGATATCCAGCTATGTCTTTGTTCATTCCTTGTAACAGATTAAAATCCAACACTGTTCAAAATAATATGTCTATCTTTCTGGTTGAGAACCATTGTTCTGTAGTACCTATTTTCAATTATTTTTATTTTGCATTTGTTTAAACAATGAGCACTCACCCATATCCTCTTTGGATCTGTCAGGCTTTAAATAGAAAAACAGAAATCACTACAGGTATTTCACACAGAGAGAATTAAGTACAGGAATTGGCTATGGCTATAGGTATAGTACTTCTAGTAGAATTGGTTTGGGGTAATCTGGAGCAGCACCCACTCAATCTCCTGCTTCCTTCTCTGATAATCCCATAGGAAACTCTTTGAGCCCCAGGGTGAGAAGAACCCAGTTTGAATATCTACCTCTAATGATTCTGTTTTCCTCATGCCATGAGCAGAGGATTTAATAATTGATTACCCAAAGGCAAAGAAGAGAGATGGCCAGTTTTCCTTACCTAAATGAGGATTTATTATAAAGATATAGGAGATGTGGGTAAACTCTTTGGATTTTAGCATGGTTCCTGGTATACAGCAGACACTTAAAAAATATATCTGAATGAATAAAAGCCACTCTTGTAATGTACGTAGTAATTCTGTGTCTCAGATGTTCTAATACTGGAAAGCACAGTGCGCATCAGGGCGAAAGGGATTATTGCTCCATGATGTTTACTTGCAGAATGGGCCCAAGAGCCCCTTACTTTTTAAAAGGGAGTATTTGAAGCGTTTGGGTTGTTCTCACACCGTCAATCTCTTGGTGCACGGAATGTTCCAAACCTGAAGGAGATGGCTCTTTTTCTACTACAGGCCATTCTGGTTTACACTGACTCAGGCAATAACCTCAGAGTAAATCAGCACAGCTCAGGATTAAGTGACTCAGTTATCCTTGTGCTGTGTGGCAAAAGCCATAATAGCCTCATGCAGAAAGACCCACTTGGGTCAGTTTTCATCAGAGAGCGGGAGCTTGGCATTTAGATCATTATGAATTCCTCTCCATATGAGGATGGGCAGTGTTCAGGTGATTAACTTGGTGCCACAGCAACAGTTTGTAATCATCACACCAAACCACAGCTTAAGTACCTTTTTTATGATTTTATGGAGTTGTAAACCTTGGCTAACTGTCCCTTCCCTATGTTCCTGTAGCATCTGTGCCAGACACTTATGAAGTTCCATATATTGAATTGAAAGTATCTGTCATAGTGCCTGTCTGTAAGTAGGCCACCAGTTCACAGATGGCTGGAAGCAACTTATTCAGTTTTGTATCACTGGGACAAAGTCTGTGTCAGACGGGCTCCTCTTGAACTAAAATCAGCCTCTGGCCTTATATTAATTGTCCCCTAATAATAATTTTCTTCTTCCAGTATAGAAATAGAATGTCAGCAGGGCACATTACTGCCCAAAGAAAGAGTGAATTTCCCAGCTTTTCTTTCACTTAACGACAGCCATGAGACTAAAGTAATGACCATGCAATATGAGCAGAAATGATTATGCCATTCTGGTGTCTTGTTGTTGAAGGGATTGGGGAGGGTGAGCACCCCTTTTTGTTTTTCTCACTATTGCTGCTGGGAGATGGGGAGAGCAGGAGCAGCCAAGTCCAATTCCCCATTCAGTGGAAGCCAGGTGTGAGCCGTCTACTCCTCTGATTGCAGTATGAAGAAGGGATAAATTTCAATCCTTTATAGGCAACTGTATATCAGGTTTTCTTTTTCACTTATATACTAGTTAACATAACACTCCAGTTCCAAATTCCGAATAAATAGAGAAACAGTCAAGGAGATAATATGAAACAAATGACACACACACACAAACTAGAATAAGTCAAGGAAGATGTGCTTAATGTGCTTACAAAGGGATTATTATAAGGGTGTGATTGTAGGTAAACCAAAGGAATAGTGCAGCACCCCAGGACTAATAGTATCTGAGCTGTTACCACTCCCAGCTCTTAAGTGCTGAATTAGGGGAGCAGGTCCTCAAACTTGAGAGGGAGATAGTTATGGCGAGTTAGAATGCTTGAGTGGATTAGTATCTTTCAGTCAAGGGGCCCCTCTGTCCAAGCGGAACTCACAGAGACAATCAACATTCCGACCTAACTCTTCTCCCTCATTCTCTCTGCCTCTAGTGCTCCCCACTGGAGAATAGGAATCAAACAGGAAGCTGAGCACACGGGGAACCCTATTGATGCAACACAGGTCAGCTCTCATGGGCAGAAAACAGCCTAGAAGAGAGTGGAGAATATTTCTCAAAGAGCACATGCAACACATCCAGCTTGAAGCACAGCTCTGCTCAACAAATGAGGAAAACAAAGGTACAGAGAGAATAGTATTATGTTCTGCTTTTATGTCCTCATCTACTTAGATGAGGTGTGGTGTGGGTTTTTAAAATTAATGTTTAGGAAGCTGTCCAATTAGGAGTTTGGTAGAACTTATTCCCTCTGTTTATGATAATGCAATGACAGATTCAATAACAATTCAATAAGCATCCCTTAGATCAGCTATGTATCAGGCATGGGATAAGCCATTGGAAGCTAGGGTCTCAGGGCTAGTCCCTGAGGATCTGATAAACTAGGCATATTTTATAGCTAACATTTTCCTGCAATTCAACTCAGAGTATCCTCCGTGGCTTAGGAGAGATGAAGCATGAAAATGACAGCTGGCCACATGTTTATTAAACTCATATTTAGTAAATTCAGGTCCTTTGAGAGAAAGTGAGTGTCTGGTAATGGTATATTGAACATAATCATCAAAAATTATTGCATCTAAGACTTGAGGAGAAACTAAAACACTCTAAGTCCTAATATGATGGAAACCAGTCAGACTTCTTGGAAGAAAACAACAGAAATCAAAGATGTCTATCTTAATGATAAAGAGGACTGACTAGAGAGACATCAAGAGTGAACAGCACAGATGAAGTCTGAAGGGTCAGGCATAAAAAATCGGAAGAATCTAAATATACTAATTAAGTAGAGTATACGCCAGTGTGCTATCATAAAGAGATGCTCAAAAGTTGAAGGTGAGCCTTTACAGAATCTATTTCATTTTCCCAGAAGAATCAGGCTAAACCATACAGTTGGGTAAGCCCTTTCCACAAAGTCAATCAGAAATCCAGGTCTCTTTTCTCTTGTTGTTCTGTCACCGTCTAATATGTTATCCTTTTTCACAAGGTAAAAGCTTTATTGTTACAATGACCTCATATATACCTGTAGAAAAGGAAAAAGAAAGGCAAATTGAAGCAAGAAAAGGACTGTGCGTTTGCTCCGTCTATTCTATGCATATCCAGTTGTCTGAAATTTAGTCATCCGGCTGCACCTAGATGCAGAGAAAGACAAAAAGTCTGTTTATATTTAGCCATGTGCCCAGCTTAATCTTAACCAGAAATAGGTAAGACTCAGTCACAAGAGAACTCCAAAAGTTTGCCTGAGCAGAAACCAGAGCAAACGTTACTCTGTAGAAATAATCTGGTCCATGTTTTTCATTGGTCACTACAATACGACTGACCTTTTAATGTCCTCATTGATATACATCGTCCACTGTGTGTGTGTATGTGTATATATATGTGTGTGTGTGTGTGTGTGTGTGTATATGTATATACATATATATACACATACACAGTGGATGTGTATACACACACATATATATATATACACACACACACAGTGGATGTGTATGTGTGTATATATATACACACACACACATATATACACACACATACACATATATATAAATGTGTGTATATATATGTATGTATATATACACATACACACACAC
>CAUYLG010061292.1:0-24285 GCA_963573385.1 Cacajao melanocephalus
TTTTTTTTTTTTTTTTTTTTTCCTTTTTTTTTTTTTTTTTTTTTTTTTTTTTTTTTTTTTTTTTTTTTTTTTTTTTGCTCATCAGCTATCATCAGTGTGTTGGTTATTTTATGAGTGGCCCAAGACAATTCTTCTTCTTCCAATGTGGCCCAGGGAAGACAAACATTGGACAGCCCTCAAATGCTCACTTAATGAGAAGTGATAGGTCCCAAGCAGCCAAGGCAGCCAGTAATGACATTTCATTCTTAAGTTCAGAAATAATGCTTTAAAAAATCTCTGTGAGTAAGCAATAATCTGAATTGCACACATCTCAGATTAAAATTTTTAATTGTATTATTGTAATTGTATTATAATATAGTCCTGCATTTAGGGCTCATTCCAATAACTGCCAGAGACCTTTTAATGGTTCACCAATGATTTACTGAGTTTTGAATACTACCTCACTTAACACTAGAAAATAACTAGTTATTGCTAATAAACAGGCCTGTGAGTGGTAAAACTACTCTTAATGCCATAGAAAGTAAGCTAAAAAATAAACAGCTTTAAGCTTCTCCACTCCTAAACCAACCTAATGGAAAGGCCCCCTACTCAAAGCATGAAACAGAGGGGAAGTATTTTCATGTTCTTCATAAAAAGAATCTGTTCCTTTCAAGATGAATCCTGAATCTTCATAAAACCACAAACTCTAAATAACGTTAGTTTGCCTGCCTCTCTTCTAGCATGCTGAACCACAGCCTTGTCACTTCATCTATAGTAGGAAGGGTTAAGGGATAAGAGGTGTTTTAATAACCATTCAATACCACTAGGGTGCTTTGGAAGCACTGTAGCTTCCCTGCCTGGGTGGCAGTGTTTATTCCCCTGACGTAAGAGCATTCCCTGATGAATATCTCAAAATAATAAACATTCTGCTTTGCCATTTTTTCCCCCTTCTGTTGGCTGTTTGTTGTTCCTAATTGCTAGCAGTGTTGTCACATAATGAAAATAAAAGCGTATATTAGCAAGTTTCACTTCCGTTCTGCAGGGATTTTATTCCACTTCAGTATTCTTTTAGACAATAAGTGAAGCAGACTTTCTGCTACTGCTGTGGCATTTTTAGTAGAGATTTAAGCATCTATTGAGGAAATAACTTCTAAACTCTTGCAGGATACCAATTTATATACTTGTAGGTAGAATATTTTCTGAGGTATCACTCCTAATTTATTTGGCTTTGTTTTTTTTCGGAAAAAAACCTTGAACATGGTATTATGTAGGGAATGAATACAACTCAAAAATTATGTCAATGTTATTGCTTACATAAGACAACACAAATTGAGTTCTTGTATTTTATATTTACATTGAATTTTAAATCTTCTACCTATTTTAATCCTTTCCGGACTGGTAGTAAATTTCATACAAGAAAGAAATAAGATGCACAAATGTTTAATATTTCAATAACATGCTGAATTTTTAAGGACTGAGGCTTTTGTAATGACAGTTAAACCAATCTAATGTTAGTTTGTTAACTTGATTACTTTGAGTAAAAATTGAAAATGCTGTAAAGCAACTAGCCAGAAGTCTTATTCAACCATGAAGTCACAATTTTCTCACCATTTGGTGCTTGGCCACCAATTATTCACAGCTAAATTTACATACCAAGTTCTCAAACCTAGTAGACAAATAAAAATATCTAAAGATTAGTAAGTTTTTTTACTCAAAGTCACAGGATGTCTACAAACCCTCTTCTTTGGTGTTGCTCTGAAATAATTTAAAAATTCTGAGAATATGACTTACCTCTTCTTTTAATTTAATCATGTCAAAGGATTCACTAGTGTTCTTACTTATTTAAAAAGTCCCTACTTGTTAGAAGAGAATTTTGAAGATATACTAAAAGTAAATACAGTTTCATCATTGTTAGTATTAGAATACAAACCAAAAACATGCTTAAAAAAGAAGCTAGGACCATAAGAGAGATGAAACTGGTTGTTAACGGTCCGATGCAAAACACAGAAAACAAACAAACAAAAAAACAGAATTAAGATTGATCCAAAGCCAGGACACAGTAAGGCAGTGAAATTTGTCTTCGGTGCCCTTTAATGTCTCTCTTAATCACCTGTGTCTGTTTCTGCTCAAAGGTATTCTGGAGTAAGCTTAAAGGTTTTTGGTGTTTTTTTTAATTTTATTTTACAAGTTATTATTTAAATGTTGGGACGCCTTTAAACTCAACAGGAATAAATCCCTATTCTGAAGTTTGCAGTTCATAAAAGTAATAGAGGTGAAATTTGCAGCTGATGGGCCTTCGGGTAGCCTGCAAGTCATGTTTCATAGCCATCTTCATATTCTTCTAATGCAGTGACGTGAGGAGGCAGCAGGTGTCAGGATGGAGCATGAGAAGAATTCTTGGATTGAGGACTTGGTTCTACCCTCACAAGCTGTGAGAATATAGAGAAGAGCGCTATGAACTCTAGCTTTCTCATCTATATATTGTTAAGAATAATTCACATTCTGCTGACCTCACAGAGTTGTGAAGGTCAGGTTTAGAATACGCTTTGGAAATCAGAAGGCATTTTAGAAGCATAATGTGCTGCTATTGAATGGAGTATTTAAAGTTGGTACCCAAACCATATGTTTTTATATGACATGTCTAATAAAACACTGGGATTCTCTGTTTATATAGGGAAAAATGCCATGAACATTACTCTGAAAGTCCAGATAAGGATTTTCTAGTGGTCATTATTAACTATATCAGGTTAACTTCCACTGAAACCCCTACTCTGTTCTTATTCCACTGAATCTTTGATGATGACGGCAAAGCCTTCATCATCAAAACCTAAACACTTGGTTTTCTGTATTTACATTTAATATTCATACTGTTAGGTTCATTACAACAACCATCTGATCAATAGTGGCTTGAAGAAGCTGAGGAGCGTAGGTTAGAAAAGGGAAGACCAGGAAAATCAGATAGAAATTATGGCTTGGGAGTCATCATCCATTTGAATTCCTACTACGTAAAGAGACTTAACTTACCTGTAGTCCCCTCTAACTCATTAAATTGTATGTTCACATGGCTAGCTTACAAAGAACACTTTTCTGAGAGCTACATCGATGCTGACTGAAAGGTACCTCTTGAATTTGTAATTGATGATCAGGTATTTGCTTTCATATTTGTTCAAAGTCCGTTTGAAAAGCTAATATGACTAAGATGTAGTAGTTCTTCTTTTAAGGTCCAAAATCATATAAAATAATGAGAAAATTTCAAAAGATAAATGTATAGGGAATAGTTGAGAAAATTTCAAGAAGACTTTGTGAAAACATGTGAAGTTTGTGATATTCTACCCCATAGTGTCCAAAAATCTGGTCCCATGCTGCCAGCTTCACAGATGCTACTTTTGAGGAAGATGGATGCCACTGGCAGCTGGTTCCAAAAATATAATTTGAAACTTTAATTGGCATTCATAATGTGCTGCACAGCTTAATCATATGAAAAAAAGAAGTGTTTCATGAATTTCCACTTTATGGAATATTCACATTGTGCTGAACGTTTAAATGATCTTTTCCCCCTTTGTGTGAAATAAATTATAAAACATTCTTTGCACTATCTTTATTGTGTGTAAACAGTTACCTTAATTAGTATAGTATTTTTAATTATGCTTTTAATAATTTTTAGTATAAAATGTTACTAGGAAATGCATAGAATAGCTATTCTTTAACAGTGGTATTTTATTATAAGTTATTCCATTGATGAGTATTTTAATGTCAACATAGTAAATCTTAAAATAGAGACTTCTGAAAAAAAATTGACATTTTCGTGTATATTTGGAATGGCTTTTATAGTCCTTTCCTAGAGGTACAAACACACATATTCACATGCACTTACAGAAAAATTACACAAATGTGGTAGACATCACTATGTAAATGAACTTTATTAGTTATTCAAAATTAGAATTTGAGTCATTGGAAAAGTTTAATTCAAATGATTGAAATTTTAAGTCAGTGCTGTCTTTAGTAACTCTCATAGATGTAACTTGTGTCATTTTTTTAAATTGCAAGTTTTTTTCCATGTGGAATCAGTACCTTAGGTTAATTTTTCTTTAACCATTCCTTTATGTCATAATTTGAACATAATAAAATATGACTTTGTGAGGCACATTTTAATAAAATTTCTGCAAAGTTAATTTGATGAAAGGTACTCCATTCTAGGTGTTGATAGGCAAATAACATACTTTAAGACAATCTCTTTGTTTTAAAGATACATGCGAATAAACCACATCATTTAGCACATGCACCATTTTTTCTTATTAAGAAACACGTATTAGGTTACTAGCTTGTTGCCTGTTCAAAGAGAATGTCAGTAAACCATTGGGTCCAAACTGCTGATGTGAGATCACACAATCATAATTTCACGTAGTAATATTGAGACTTGTAAAACATTAATTACTATATAATTTTCAGTTATTGGATGTAGACTTTAAAGCTTACCATTTTTTTCAGAAAGCTGTAGTTAAAAATAACATAATCAAGGTTTTTATGATTTCTCACATAATATATTGGTTTTGCCTATTTGGGAGCTCTGCATGAACAGAATTGTATAGTGTGGTTTCTGCTTTCTTTTAATAATAGGTTTGCGAGATTTATCCACATTTTTGTTTGTAGTTGTACATCATTCATTCTCATTGTTGTATATTATTTTATTTTGTAAATAGGCCACAATTTATCCATTCTACTATTGATACATTTGGCACTTTTTAAATTCTTTGCTCTAATAAATAGTGCTTTCATGCACATTCAAGTGTACACATTTCTGTTAGAATTGGGGTAGAGTTGCTAGATCCTAGAGTGTATACATGTTCATCTTTAGTAGCTACTGTCAAAAGAGTCTTGTAAAGTGACTTTACCAATTGCCATCCATACCACTTATCTATAAAAGTTTTAATTTCTCTATAGGCTGACACTGGGTATTTTCTCTATTTTCCTTTTTAGCTATATTTTGTATTTATAAAACAATTGCTTGTGATTTCACCTTTTATTTCTTAAAAACTAATGAAGTCAAGCACTTTTCTTTTTCTTCTATTAAATTTTACTTTAAGTTCTGGGATAAAAATACTGAATGTGCAGGTTTGTTACATAGGTATACATATGCCATGGTGGTTTGCTATACCAATCAATCTGTCATTTAGGTTTTGAGACCCATATGCATTAGGTATTTGTCCTAATGCTATCCCTCCACTTTCCCCCCACCCACTGACAGGATCTGATATATGATGTTCTCCTCCCTGTGTCCACATGTTCTCATTGTTCAACTCCCACTTATGAGTGAGAACATGCAGGGTTTGGTTTTCTGTTCTGGTGTTAGTTTGCTGAGGATGATGGTTTCTAGCTTCATCCATGTCTCTGCAAAGGAGATAAACTCATTCATTTGTATGGCTGCATAGTATTCAATGGTGTGTATGAGCCACATTTTCTTTATTCAGTCTATTATTGATGGCCATTTGGATTGGTTCCAAATCCCTGCTATTCTAAATAGTGCTGCAATAAAAATATGTGTGCATGTGTCTGTATAGTAGAATGATTTATAACCCTTTGAATGTATATACCCAGTAATGGGATTGCTGAGTCAAATGGTATTTCTGGTTCTAGATCCTTGAAGAATTGCCACACTGTCTTCCACAATGTTTGACTAATTTACACTTCTACCAACACTGTGAAAGTGTTGTTATTTATCCACATCCTTGCCAGCATCTGTTGTTTGCTGACTTTTTTAAAAGAAGGTCTTTGAAACTAATGAAAACAAAGAGACAATGTATGTGAATCTCTAGAATACAGCGAAAGCAGTGTTAAGAGGGAAATTTGTAGCACTAAATGCCTATACAGAAAGCTAGAAAGATCTCAAATTGACACCCTAACATCATGATTAAAAGAACTAGAGAAAAGAGCAAACAAATCCAAAAGCTAGCAGAAGACAAGAATTAACTAAGAGCACAACTGAAGGAGACAGAGACACAAAAAAACCTTCAAAAAATCAATGAATCCAGGAGCTTCTTTTTTTGAAAAGATTAACAAAATATTTCACTAGCCAGACTAATAAAGAAGAAAAGAGAGAAGAATCAAATAATACAATAAAAAGTGATAAAGGGGATATTACCAGTGATCCCATAGAAATACAACTACCATTAGAGAATACTGTAAACACCTCTATGCAAATAAACTAAAAAATCTAGAAGAAATGGATAAATTCCTGGACACACACACCCTCCCAAGACTAAAATAGGAAGAAATCAAATGCCTGAATAGACCAAAAACAAGTTCTGAATTTGAGACAGTAATTAATATCCTACAACCAAAAAAAGCCCAGGACCAGACGGATTCACAGCCGAATTCTGTCAGAAGTATAAGGAGGAGCTGGTAACATTCCTTCTGAAACTATTCCAAACAAAAGAAATAGAGGGACTCCTCTCTAACTCACAGCCAATAGTATACTGAATGGGCAATAGCTGGAAGCATTCCCCTTGAAAACCAGCTCATTTAGATGTCTTCTTATGTAGAGTATCTTTAAACCCCTTTTTCTATTGGATTTCTGACTTTCGTTAATTTGAAAGTTATTTAGATATGAAGAAAGGTCTTTTCAGATGTACATATTTTTAATATATTTTTCTTTATGTGGATTACATGTTCACTCTCTTAATGCTATATGTTAATAAACATGGGCTTTTAATTTTAATATAGTCTATCATTTTTAAAAATTAAGGTTACTGATTATTGTGTCATGCTAAGAAATATTTGCCTATTCCATCACAAAGTTATTGTGCTGTGTTTTTTACTGAAAGCTTTCTAGGGTTACTTTAGATCTGAAATCCCTCTGGAGTCAATTTTGATGTAAGGGTGAAAGTCAAGATTTACTTTGCCCACTTCACTATCCTATTTAACATAGTACTGGAAGTACTAGCTAAAGCAATTAAAGAAGAGAAAGATATAAATTTCATCCAGATAGAAAAAAAGAGGAAGTTAACTTATCTCTGTATTCTGATGATATGATCTTATACCAAAAAAAATCCTAAAGAGTCATCCAAAAGATTACTAGATGTGTTAAATGACTTCGGTAAAGTTCCAGTATACAAAGCCAGTATTCAAAAATCAGTAGCAATTATATATACCAAAAACAATCAGGCTGAGAACCAAATTAAGAATTCAACCCCATTTACAATAGCTACAAAAATAGTAAAATATCTAGAAAGAGAACTACAAATCAATGATGAACAAAATTATAGATGACACAAACACATGGAAAAAACATCCCATGTTTGTGGATTGGGAGAATCAATATTGTTAAAATAACCACACTACCCAAAGCAATCTACAGATTCAATGCATGCCTATCAAATTACCAATGTCATTTTTCACACGATTAGAAAAAACAATCCTAAAATTCATATAGAACCAGAAAAAAAAGTCTGAATAGCTAAAACAATCTTAAGCACAAAGAACAAAGTGGAAGGCATCACATTACCTGACTTCAAATTATATTACGACACTATAATACCCCAAAGAGCATGGTACTGGCTTCAAAATAAATACATAGATCAATTGCAGAGTAGGGAATCTAGAAAAAAGCTATACATATATAACAAACTGATTTTGACAAAATTGACAAAATAATACAAATATATACCGTGGAAAGGACACTCTATTCAATAAATGATACTAGAAAAATTGGATAGCAGTAAGTAGAAGAGTGAAACTGGACTGCTTTCTGTCACCATATACAAAAATCAACTCAAATGGATTAACAAGTTAAATGTAAGTCTTGAAACTATGAAGATCCTTTAAGAAATCATAGGAATAATTTATGACTAAGACTTCAAAAGCAAATGCAACAAAATAGACAAATTGGGACTTAATTAAAGTGAAAAGCTTCTTCCCAATGAAAGAAATTATCAACAGATAAACATACAATCTACAGAAGGGAGAAAATATTTACAAATTATGCATCTGAAAAAGAACTACTATCCAGAATCTATAGGGAACTCAAACAACTCAATAAGAAAAAACAAATAATCAAAAAGCTGGCAAAAAAACATAAACAGACATTTTTCAAAATAAGACATACAAGTGGCTAATAAATAAAAATGTTCATCATCACTAATCATTGGAGAAATGTAAATTAAAACCACAATGAGATATTATCTTACACCAGTCAGAATGACTATTATTAAAAAGTCAAAAGACAACAGACGTTAATGAGGATTCAGAGAAAAGGGCATTGTTAAACACTGTTGGTAAAAATGTAAATTACAATAGGATAACCTCTATAGAAAACTGTATGGAAGTTGCTCAAAGAGCTAAAACTGTAACTGCTATTTGATCTAGAAATCTCACTACTGGGCATCTATTCAAAGAACAATAAATATATATAGGAATTATATATATGTATGTAAACCCTGCATTTACTCATTTATTGCAGTACTATTCTCAATAGTAAAGTCATGAAATCAACCCAAATGTCCATCATTAGATGATTGGATAAAGAAAATATGACATATATAAGGGTATGTATATGTTTGTGTGTGTTTGTATCATATGTATGACATAGGTGTGTCATTTATATTTCACATATATGATGTATATATATAAAACATATGGTCATATATATGTTGCCTTAATCCTAAATAGAGTAACTCAGAAAATCAAATACTACATGTTCTTATGTATATGTGTAAGCTAAGTGATGTGTACACATGGACATACAGAGTGGAATAATAGACATTGGACATTGCAAAAGGTGGGATGTGGGTGAGGGATGAGAAATCATCTACTGGGTACAATGTACACCATTTGGATGATAATGGGTATGCCAAAAGTCCAGACTTTACCACTATGTGATATATCCTTGTAACAAAACTGCACTTGTACACCCTGAGTCTATTAATGATAATATAATAATCATGTGTAGTTTCCATGGCTTCATTAACTTACTCATTTACCATATCCACATCTAGCAGTGAAGCAGGATATTACTGATGCATATTACATGACACAGGGCTATAAATATAGGATTCAAACTTTATCTTGTAGGAGGCAGTTGGTTAAGTATACTTTTTAGATAAGTATTAATTGTTATTGCAAAATTAAGGTTTCAAGCAAAGAATTGGCTTACGAAATATTTTATATTTGTCAATTTTATATTTTGACATCAATTTTTCTGTAGTGCAGAGCTGCTATAAACTACTGTGAGAAAGATGCTCTCTAAATAAAACTGGAGAACAGATCCTTGCCAGATATAAGACTAAATGCAGACAAGTGTTTTGTGTTGTTTTGTTTGTTTTGTATAAAGTAACGTGTTCTACTGTGGTATGTAGCACAACCACTGATGCTCCAAGTGCTTATAAATAGTGATAAAGTCACGTACTGCTTTTTTGAAATGAATAGAATGCTTTCTTTTCTCATTTTAGAAAAAGGAACAACACTGTGTTTGAATTATCTGATAATCTACAGGAGCCACACAATGAGTAGCAGATCTCAGAAAATCCATCATTCTAAAATATTTTTGGGACTAAAACTATCATTAGGTTATAAATAAATTTAGATAAATTTATATATACAAAATCCCCAGTAGGCCATTAAGTGGGGTTCAAGGATACATCTCTAATTTTTTGAGATGGGTCTCACAGAAAACCAATGATACTGTCTTTCCAATGTCTTTTGAGTTTATATTTAGTAGTTTTGAATCATTTGCCTAATTGATATGATTTAGTATTTGCCTAATTCATGAACATGTGAGTAATACAAACAGAGCATTATATATTATAATTTTGTTTGGGATCAGTTACCACCACAGTTGATTTTCATATGTGGTTAATGAGGCAGAGGGCATGGACTTAATTTTTGGATAGACCAGATAGTTTTGTGTTGTAATATAACAATGAACTCTTACTGTAGCACCTTTAAGACTTAAAAATGTGTACAATGGCTGAGTCAGGGTCAAGACCCATGTAGGAAGTATAAATGTATTTGTTATACTAAGCATAAAATTTCAAGTATAAACAAATGAGAACATATTCAAGTAAGAAAAACTCATGCCATTGAAGAATCTGCAAATGAGTATTAAAACATGTACAGAAACTATGGTTACTTCTAAGTATTGTCTTCTTAACTAACCCAACTCTGATTATTTTTTAGGTAACAAGTTGGAAGATTTTAGAGCTCAAGAAAAGTGGATTTGGACTCTACCCTAGAGATAGGTATGTGATCCAATACTAGCCAATAAAACATAAGGAAATGTTTGTTCATAGGAACTTATGGAATGTTTTGATTTGTAATAAAAATAGGGAGAGAGAACTGCTTACTCTCCTAGCTTTTCTTCCTGCTTTTGAAGGTAGGTGTGTTTCTTTGAGTTGTAATAGCCATATTATAATCATGAGGCAACATATCTAAGAATCAAATTTCAACGTATAGAAATGGCAGAGTGGAAGAGTAGAAAGGTGTTGAGATCTTGATGAATCTTTGAGAGGATAAGCTAATGCCAACTACTACTTACCTTAATATTTCTTGTAATGCTAGGAAAAATAATCCCTTATTTGATAAGCCATGTGTTTGTTATTTTGGGTGAAAGTATTTCTATCAAACAAAACATTAGCATAATTGGGTTATAGCTAATCTCACGTCTTCATTTATCATGTGTCCATTGACCTAGATTAAAATATGAAAGAAATTAAGCTACTGAAGTTAGCCTGCCCCTCACGTTGTTCTGAAAACTTCAAGATGGCAAGGTTTTCTTTGTTTATTCATATGCGGCTACTAACACAGTTCCTTAAAGTCTCAATAAATATATGTAGAATAATTTTCTTTGTGCCATAGTGATAAAAATCAGTTGGATACCACCCCTCCTTTTCCTAATTGTCCCTCCCAATACCCCCATGCATACATATTTGCACATTCACCCTGCCATGTTTTATGATGAACTCTCTATAAAAGGTCTAATTCCAGCAACCTTGCAATTCTGCCCTTCTTAGCAAAGACTTTTAGAATGAATGTTATTAGATCTGAAAGTGGCTTCCTCTCTGTGTAAGGCATTTAAAACTGCTATTGAGCAAATGGTTATTGGCTGTAACGTGGTGGTGTAAAGTGGAAGCCACTGCAGGCATGTAGTGGTAGTGTTCATTTCATAGCAGGTGAACACGTGAAGTAAGACTTAATCTAAGTCAAATAATTCTGAATAAAGCAACAGTATGAACACAGGGCCTTTAGTGGATTTTCCAACAGACTGTCCTTTTAAAACATCTAAATCCCCTCTGCTATGCAACAGTGTTCTCTTTCAGATTGCTGAATTCATCTTGGAGCCATCTCCTTTTTATTTTTTCAGTGTCTACATTGTCTTTCTCAGGAAAGCAGTCAGGTTACTTGATTGTCTTAGAAACACGGGTACAGCTCCGGACCATGTTGGTTGTCTATTTCATTGCTTAAATCATTATGTCAGGTGACTGTCCTAAGCCACATATGTCAGAAGCCATGTTCTATGCAACTCAATTAAGTTTTCTGGCTTCTGAAACCCCCGTGTATACTCAAATGTGCTTGTTTTTCATGTTGCACTTTGAAGTCCTCTCTTCTACTTTGTAAGACATTGACCAGAAGAGGTTTTGCTTTTCAGTTTTCATGTGTTATAATTAACATCTCACACAACGTTTTTTCTTTTCTCTTATGCGTGAACTCTTTGTGACAGTATTTACTAGGTAGATCATAGCTTGCAGCGGAAAAACAAAGAGGCAGTCACCTAAATTGTAACTGTTTTGACTTACTGACTTACCAAACACAGATTTGATAAGTCCAATCTGAAGTTACTGTAGGCAAACAAGGTTGGAGTGGAATCTGAAGAAACATAAACAAGGGATCAGGGATAAATTTGCATATACAAACAGCCTTCTTAAACTGCAGGCCTTATAGTTATTCAGTATTATGCATATATATTAGGTTGTTACCAATGTAATTGCAGTTTTTGTCATTAAAGGTAATACTAATTTTTTCGATTGGCTGCAAAAGGGATGGATTCTGCCCTGTAACTCAGAGCTCCTTTTCCTTTTAGGAGAAGCGATGTGGTTTACAACTGCATAGCATTGATTCCTCCCTGGGCTGTGACTCTAGATACAAGTGTATCCTGTGCTAATTTTGAAGTCAGAAATTATATTCTGATCAAGCTGACATTTTTTGGCCTAATTCATAGTTAAACATCTTGGGATATAAGTTGTATTATTTTCCCATAATTTGTGGCATTCTGTTTTTAACTGGAAATACCAGCTTTTGAATTTTGGAGAGTAACCTCCTAGAAGGCCACAATCAAGATGTAGGGCTGTCTCTTCTCTTGCACCTCCCTGAGTACCTGACAATGCAGCCTTGAACCGTGACACCTCCATCAATACCTGTAGGTCCCTGGCTGCCAGGCAAAGTGAAAGAACCACTGCTTGATATTACCTGAAGGACAAAACATAAGTCACAGCTACAGGGCTTCCACTTTGCAGTGTCCCGTGCCTTGTTTGGAATTCCACTTCTACATTTTTATTTTCAAAGAGCTTAATTAATATCCATAGGCACGCTCCATCTGATTTTATTTCTGAGAGCTAGTCTTGATCAATTGAATTTTTAAAGTAAAAGAACTTTGAATTTTGTCTCTAGAGCTTACTGTTTTGTTTTTAATGGTTTTAGATTGTTGTTCAGAAGAGAGAATATACTTTTCCCCTTAAGATTTAATGCATCAAAAGCATTAAGTTGTCACATACATAGATTGTGGTGAGTGACACACAAAATAAGCGGCCTTTTAAATGGGTTGCAATGAAAAATAGGTAAAGTTGATATTACTGAAAAAATTTGTAAACATTCTTTTTTAGCATGCTATGATGATACTGTTAGGCCATCTTGATATGGACAGGCACACTGAATTTGCTTTTTTAATAACTATGGTAAGATAGATTACCAAAATAATTCCGCAGATCTTGCTCAAGCTTCCCCAGTTGTCCTAACAATGGTCTTTTAGGTAACAGATTCAATCCTCGATCATGTGCCACATTCCGTTGTCATATTTGTTGAGGCAACTTCAATTGAGAAGGTATTCCCAGTTCCTCATGACATTTAAGATCTCATTGTTGTTTAAGATCACAGAGCAATAATTTTGCAGAATATCCCTCAACCTGGTTTGTCTGCTTTCCTAGGATTAGATTTGGGCCATTTATTTTGGACAGGAATATCACAGAAGTGATGCTGTGATCATTTCATTGCTTTCTACCAGGAACTGCATGATTTTGATTTGTCCCATTACTGGTGATGTTAACTCTGATCACTTAGTTAAGCTGTTTGTTACCAAGTTTATCCTTTGTAAAATTACTTCTTTTCTCTTTGGAATAAATGTTTTGTGAAAGGGTACTTTGAAACTATGTAAACATTCCATTCCTTATCAAACTTTCATCCACTAATTCCAGCATCAGATAATGTTTTTTTTAGTCGAACCAACAATCTTCATGATGGTTGCCAAATGATGATGATTTTTCATTTCCCTCATTATTTCTTCTACATTTCTTTAGTTGGTACTCCGTCATGGATAAAAGCTGTGTTTCCTCCTCATTTATTTATTCATCCGTTCATTTAAATCAGCATGCACTGATGGATTCTCACTCTACTCCATGGGTTTTAGTCTGTTGCTACTGTTATTTTTATGTCCAAATTATCTCTGATTTGGCCAATGGGAGCCCTTCAAGATATCTCCTGTGTCCTTTGACACGCCCCTTCAATCTTTGAGATGTTGCAAGTTCACCTATGCTTTCCCTACTTCCCCACTCTAATCAAGTATTTCTTCATCTCAAGAACTTTGGTTCCTTTTACTGGTGAATTATGTTTAACAACAAAGATCCAGGCATTAGATGATAAACACATTATTGGTGTATTGCAGTTCCTTGTGCCCTGTCAATGCACCAGACTTAGGAACATCTATATGTTTACATGTATGTTAGCACCCAAACATCCACATTTTCATATGTATTTCTCTAGATCATTTATCTGTCTGTCTATCTATCTCTCTATCATTTTCCTATCATCTATTTCTCTATCATCTATTGTTAAAACTTTAGGTCCACATGGATACATCCCATTTGAATCTAACACTACAGGGTTCATTTTACATTTTACCTTTCCAGGTATTCTTGTTTCTTCCTTCCTTCTTTGACATTATCTTCAGTCTGTTTTCATTATCTTCAGTCTCCCTGAATGCAATCTAGTTCCTGTGACTGCTGCCACCACCACCCACCCCCGCAAAATGGATGCCCTCCTCATGTTGCCACCCACTCCGAGTGCAGTTGCCCTTTTCCATCAACCTCTGACATTCTATGCAGGTTTGCTGCTGCCTTTCCCACTGCCACCATCAGTCTTCCAGGAAGGCAGTCCTCTGCAAGCCCACTTGGGATCCAACATTCTCTGTTGTTCTGGCCGGGCGCAGTGGCTCTGGCTCACGTCTGTAATCCCAGCACTCTAGGAGGCCGAGGCGGGCGGATAACAAAATCAAGAGATCAGACCATCCTGGCCACTTGGTGAAACCCCGTCTCTGCTAAAAATACAAAAATTAGCTGGGCATGGTGGCACACACCTGTAGTCCCAGCTACTTGGGAGGCTAAGGCAGGAGAATAGCTCAAACCCAGGAGGCGGACATTGCAGTGAGCCAAGATTGTGCCACCACACTCCAGCCTGGGCAACAAGAGTGAGACTCCGCCACAAATATATATATATTCTATGTTGTTCTATCAATCAGGTGGATGTGTGTGCCAGTCTGATTGATAGAACAACATAGAATATATTTATACATATTTTTATATATTCTATTTATATTTATATATATTCTGTGTTGTTCTATCAATCAGGCTGGCATGCACATCTGCTTCATCTTGTTTATGCTCCAGCAGTCCACACTGGGCCATGCTGGGCCTTTCAAGCATGCATGCCTGGTGGCTTATAAGCCTAATTATTCAGGGAGGAAAAAAGAGCACAGGCAGGCAGAAAGGGAGACAGGGTAACAGAAAGAAAGAATTTTAAATGATCAGGAAAGTTAGAACCTAAGGGGTCTTTAGGAAAGTGTTATTATTTTTTTTAATGGTTCAGTTTTGAGAGGTTTTTAGTTCTTTTCTCTACTCTTATGACCTTTGTTCAAATACGTTGTTTTTCAACCTGTCTTGTATATATTTATTGGAATTGTGGGTTTTTCCCAATATTTTTTATTTTGGTGGCCTCGCATATTATCAATTTTTGGACATTCCTTGTGTTATTTTTACAATAAAGCACATTTTGTGTTTTCATTGTGTAACATATATAAATATCTCCTAGATTGCATACATTTGTTATAATATCCAGATTTTCTTCTTCCTTATGTTTATCTACTCTATTTTTAAAGACTTAGGAAATGTATCAAAATCTTACTTATGTAACAATTCTATTTCAATATCTCCTTTATCATCTGGTGCCTCTCCCTACTAATTTTGTTTCCTGTATCATGAAAAGTTATTATTTGGCACATAAAGATCCACAAGAGTTTAGCATAGTGTTTAAAAGCAGAAAACAGGAGTCAGACTTACCTATTGTGTTACTTGAACTACAGTTTCCTCACCTGTGAAATAATAATTATAATTGTATCACAGGTTTTTTATTTGTATCCAATTGCTGTAAAGTTCTTAGAATAATGTCCAAGTTCTAAAACAGGCTACTTAGGTTCTGTTATAGAAATAAATGTAAGTAATATGTTTATGGGAATTATGTATTCAACAAATATACCAAGCCATGTTAATCATTTGTTAGTCTACTTAATATAGTCCATCTTGTGTTTAACTATATCTAATGTTAGTCTGTCTTTTTCTGTTTTGTTTTACTCTTGGTTTTCATTTTTCCAGCATATCTTCAGTATATCATTGCTTTTTTTTATTTTTCTGAAACCTTTTTCTCTTACTTATTATGTGAGTTTACTTATTAATCATATTAAAGTCCTTGCTTTTAATACATGAATCAAATATACCTGTGCTTATTTTTATAACATATTTGAACTTTATATTTTCATTATAATTTACATTTTCTGTTTTTATTCTTCCTAGCTCTTTCTTTCTATTTCAACCTTTTACTATATTTTCCATGTTTTATTGAAAGTAACTGCCCTCCCCATTCCCCAACATGGAAATTTGAAAGTTGTATAGTTCATTTCTGTTAATCTCATGATTACTTTTAAAGCCTTACATATCTGGGTATAAACTTACACTTTTTATTCAGCAGCTTCTGGAATCTTGCCTCCCTTATGAACTATTTTTAAAAATTAATTTATATTTTTTCCTACTTTATCTGTGCCATCTCTGATTTCTTTACAATAGACAATGAGCTTTTAGTTTTACTCTCTTAATATTGCTCTTATATTTACATTGGTTTATGCTTTTCAAAAATTATAGTATGTATATGTTCCTTTATAATGTAAAAAATATTATCTCTACACAACTTCCTTCTATCTATTGGCTAAATTATGTCTTCAAGTTGATTTTTTAGGATAAACACATGAGCAATCGAGTTCTTGGGCTCTTTAATATTTAAGCATGTGTAGCTACTGCCTGTACATGTTATAATAGATTTATCTTAGTATCCAATCCTGGAGTCACCCACTACCTCAAAGCATTATAGATATTACTCCATTGTCTTCTTTCTCCTTCAGTTTTTATTATGAAAATTTCCATATGTAGAGCAAAGTCAATTTTACAGCAAACACCCAGAAACTAACAACTTAGATTCTACCATTAGCAATTTACCATCTGTGCATGATCACACATGCATCCATCTGTACATCTGTGTATTTATTCATTCATCCATTTTATTTCGTGATGCTTTTAAAATAAATTGAATTTAATAGTATATTTCTCTCTCCAAATGCTTCACTTTTCTATAACTAACTGGACTCCAATGTATTTATAACTTTTAAATCAATAAATTACATTTAATGAAATGTATAAATCTTAAATCTATATTTGCAACATTTTGGCACATAGATTTATCTGTGTAATCCAAACTCCTTTTTAGATACGGATTACAACTCCCACCACAGAGCATTCGCTAATATCTCTCCCAGGTCAATTCACATCCCAGTCCTCTAAGCTAATAATTAACAACTGCTTTTTTTTTGTATCAATATATATTCTGTGTATTTTTAGATTACATAAAAAATAGAATTATGTACTATGTATTCTTGTGTGTAAGGTTTTCTTCATTTTCCAGACTTTGAAGATATACAGCTACTTGTGTGTATTACTATATGCTTTCATTTTTGATCTTCTTGAATTATATTTTTATTCTATTTTTTAACCTTTAGTCTTTTAATATTGTAAGTTACATGAATTTATCAATGTCTTCACATAAACTTACTTTGGATAAATTTTACTTGATCATGATAAATGACTATTCATATACATTGCTCATTTTGATTTCTTAATATTTTGCTAAAAATGTTTACATCTATAGTCATGAGGCCTATTAGTGTATAATTCTTCCGTGGGTAATGACTATCAAGTTTTGGTTATAGGTTTAGGCTAGATTCTATCTTCTAACAGAGTTTGAGCAATATCATTTTTCATTTATTACTATTTAATAGAACTCACCAATAAGAACATTTGTACTTGGAGATTTATTTGTGAAAATGTTTTTTCTTCATAAAAATTGTATTTCTTCAATAGGATGTAGAAGCATTCAAGTTTTCTATTTGCTTTTGTGTCAGTTCTGGTATTTTTCAAATAATTGTCTATTTTATTTAAGTTCTAGGAGTTCTTTGCTTGGAGTTCTTCAAGTTTTTGAGTCTTTAAATTTGTCTTTTGCTATACTTGCGAAATTACCTTCAAAAATATTTCTCACCTGGTTACTTCTCTTCTACTAGGACTCCAGTTACATCTACACTATGTGGTTTGATATTGGTGACACAAGTCCCTGAGGCAGTGTTCATTCTTTATAAATTTTGTTTCTCTTTTATTCATATTGGATCAATATTCAAGGTCACTGTTTCCTCTTCTACTCTATTTTGGTATTAAACCTATCCAGTGAATTTTAAATTTTAGATATCATATTTTTTAAGCTCTAGAATTTTTATTACATATTTCTACTCATACCTTGAAAATTCTTACTTTTTCATTAATTGCAAGCATATTTCCTATTACTAAATGGCTGCTTTTAAATTTTTGTTTGCCAATTTCAACATCTAGTTCATTTTAGCATTTGTCTTTTCTCTCTAGCCTTATTAAATTTTTCTGGACCGTTATATTTAAAATTTTGGATTATATCCTGCAGATTATGAATGTTTTGTTTGTTTGCTTGCTTGCTTTTTTTGTGGAGACTTTGGTCTGGTAATATTCCTTCGGAGTTTACTGTGGTTTTAAATGGCAATTAACTTCATTTAACTCAAATTGCAGACACTGATTTTTGGGTGATAGCTCAAAAATTGGGTGACAGTTGGGCTACTTTGTGAATCCCCTGCATATGCTTTATTCAGTTTCCACCAGATACCTGAGCGGAGTTTATGCACAACATTTGGGGCAGCCCCTTTTTAGCTCTCTCCTTCGCAATATTCCTCTTTCCCTTTCCAATGGCTCTCCACTTAGAGAACCTGTGAACTTTCTACCAGTCTGTTAGCCTTCTTGTACAGTGTCTGCACTTACGCTAAAAGTTACAAAAGTGGGAGTGTTAGCCACACTAGAAGCAGAAGTCCTACTCTATTGTTTTCTGACATTTAATCTTGATTAATAAACGAATGCAAGTATCTTTTTTATTTTTCTTTGTCTCCAGCTTCTTCTCTCCATATTTCCTAAAATTCTTTCTTTGATTTTGAAATTTGGTAAATTCAACAATATAAGTCTCACTATCATATTTTATTTTTTTCTGGATTATGGTGAGCTATTTGAATCTATATATTTATAAATACTATCTTCTATTTCAAATATATTTTTCTGTTTCATTATTTCAATTTTATTCTTCAGTCCTTTAAAAGTCCCAGAAATGTGCCTTTTAAATTTTTCTATACAACATCCTAATCTGAATAGATAACAATTTGATGAGTATTCAAACTTTATCTCTTTTAAAATTTTAATTAATTTATGTTATTATAAATTGACAAATTATAGTTGTATAGATTTCTGGGGGTACAAAGTGATGTTCTGATTTATAAATGTAATGTGGAATAATTAAGTCAAGCTAATTAATATATCCATCATTTCAAATGGTTATCATTTGTTATAATGAGAACATTTGAAATGTGTTCTTTTAATGATTTTGAAATGTACAATATATGATTATTAACTATATTCACCATACTGTGCAATGGATCTCAAAAAAAAAATCTTTATTCCTCTTGTCTGTGGCTTTGTACGTTTGGACCACCCTCTCCCAATTAACCCCATTCCCCAGCTTCTGGAAGTCACCAATCTACTTTCTGCTTTTTTGATGTGTTTGATTGTTCTAGAGTCCACCTGTAAGTAAAAACACTCACTATTTGTCTTTCTGGGACTGGCTTATTTTACCTTCATATAATGTCCTCCAGGTTTACCCATATTGTTGCAAATAACAATAAATCCGTAAATTGAATTTTTTTATTTTTTAAGACCGAATAATACTTTATTGTGTGTATATACCACGTTTTCTTTTTAAAAACCTTCTTTTAATGAATGCAAATTTTTCTTTTTTAAAATTAGTTAAGATTTAGGGGGTGCATATGCAGGCTTGTTACCTGTATATAATGCATAATGGTTTTGCATTATGGTTTCGGCTTCTAGTGTACCTACCGCAAATAGTGAACATTATAGCCAATAAGTAATTTTTAAACCCTGATTCCCCTCCTACCTTTCCCCCTTTTTTAGGTCCCCAGTGTCTATTATTTCCGCCTTTATGTTCACATGTATTCATAATTTAGCTCCCACTTATAAGTGAGAACATGTGATATTTGATTATCTGTTTCTGAGTTATTTCACTTAGAGTAATGGCCTCCAGATCCTCTCATGTTGCTGCAAGGGGCATAATTTCATTCTCTTTTTATGGCTGCATAGTATTCCATGCTACATATATACTACATCCAATCAACTGTTGATGGACACTTAGGTTGATTCCATGACTTTGCTTTTGTGAATTATGCTTTGATAAACATACTAGTGCAGTTTTCATTTTATACAATAATTTCTTTACCTTTGGGTAGATACCAAGTAGTGGAATTGGTGGGTAGAATGGTAGCTACATTTTTAACTTTTTAAAAAAATCTTCATACTGTTTTTCATAGAGGTTTTACCAATTAAAATTCTCACTATATGAGAATTTACACAGAGTTACAAGCGTTTTCTTCACATTCATGGCAACACATCTTCTTTATCCAATCATTGTTGGATAGACACAAGGTTGATTTAATAATTTGGCTATTGTGAATAGTACTGCAATGAACGTGGAAATGCAGACATCTCTTTGACGTACTGATTTCATGTCTTTTGGGTAAATAGGAGTGGGATTCCTGAAACATATGATAATTCTATTTCAGTTTTTTTAATTTCATTTTTTATTTTTTTATTTTGAATCTACTTTATTTCAGGGGCACTTTTCTTTGAAGCTTTTTATTTGTTTATTTTTATTTTTGCAGGTATATTGTAGAGGTATAGATGTTTTGATACAGGCATGCAAAGAAAAATAATCATGTTGTAGAAAATGGGGTATCCATCCCTTCAAGTATTGACCCTCTGTATTCAATTAAATTGGTTATTCTAAAATGTACAATTAAGTTATTATTGAGTATAGTCACCCTGTTTTGCAATCAAATAGTTAATCTGAGTCATTGTTTCTATTTTTTGTACCCATTAACCTTCCCCACTTCTCACCCCCACAACTCAGCCTCTGGTAACCAGCTTTCTACTCTCTATCTCCATGAGTTCAATTCTTTTGATTTTTAGATCCCACAAATAAGTGAGAATATGCCATGTCTGTCTTCCTGTGCCTGGCTTATTTCAATTAGCATCATGACCTCAGTTCTATCCATGTTGCTGCAAATGACAGGACTGCATTTTTTTTATGCCTGAAGAATACTCCATTATGTATATGTACAATATTTTTCATCCATTCACCTGTTGATGGGCACTTAGGTTGCTTCCATAACTTGGCTGTTTTGAATAGTGCTGCAATAAACATGGGAGTATAGATATCTATTCAATATATTGATTTTCTTTCTTTCAGGCATATACCTAGCAGTGAGACTGTTGGATCATATAGTAACTCAATTTTAGTTTTTTTGAGAATCCTCTAAACTCTTCTCCATAGTAGTTGTACTAATTTACATTCCTACCAATAGTGTGCAAAGGTTTCCTTTTCTCCACTGCCTCACCAGCATGTGGTATTGCCTGTCTTTTGGATAAAACCATTTTAAATGTGGTGAGATGATATCTCATTATAGCTTTGATTTGCATTTCTCTGATGATCAGTGAAGTTCAGCACATTTTCATATGTCTGTGTGCCATTTGTATGTCTTCTTTTGAAAAATGTATATTCAGATCTTTTGCCTATTTTAATCAAACTATTAGATTTATACTTAAAGAGTAGTATCTTTTCTCAGCTTTTCCTATCTCTTAGCTCCATCTCATTGTCCAAGTGCACAATATTTGGTAAACATTGTCAAGGATTGAAAATTCCAGGCTGTTTCTCATCTTGTAGCATCCTGAGCATGACTGAGACCAAAAAACATATATTCTTTTTTAAATTTCTTCCATCTTCTCACTAGAGTTGTCATAAGGGCCAGATTAAGATGGTTGGGACACAGAGAGGGAACAGATCCACTGGAGTTTGAGCTTTTCAGAAATCGGCAGTATAAGGAATTCTGGATAGACAGGTGCTTAACAAATGTCAGACTGAGAGTATTTTTCTAAGTGAAGTGAAATGGTTGGAAAGCAATTAGCACTGGTGGAAGTCCAGGTAGGGACACAAAGGCCTGGTGAGAAGTGAGTGATAAATGAATACCCTCGTTTGCAGGCAGAGCATGGTTTCAGAAAATCTTAGAATGAACAACAGACCGCTGTCCAGAGAAACATAGGCTATCAGCACCAAGCAAATCCAATGAGAATTGATGGTCTAAGGTCCATAAGTGAAACAGGAAAGGAACACAGATTCCCATCCAGACAGTGCTTGGAAGTAAGATAGGACATCAAACAGAAAATCCTGGAGAGATCACTCAAAACAGAAACGCAGTGATGAGAACTGGGTGGTTAGGCAAAAATTGCTTAACAAGGAAGAAGCGAGAGCTGGTTACAAAAACAGGTTATGTATAAAGCAGAGTTGTTCTTTAAAAAATAGCAATAGTTTACAGAAATCAAGTCCTACAGGACTAACATTACCAAACTACTTAATTCCTTGATAGAATTTTCTTAAAAGTCTCCCTAGCTATTTGACTCCAGAATCTGTGGTAGGGCTGAGCATGTACGTTAGGCTTAGTTAGCATTTGGTTTGGGTACCTGAGGAATGAGGACCAAGAAATGTGTTAGCTTCCTGAGGCTTCTTTTGAGTTTTTTCCCTCTCGGTCTCGGCAGGTGATTTTTATTATTTCAGCTTTTTCCATTTCTAAATTCACTGAAAGAAATTCTCAAATGATAGATTGAGCCTGAAATTCTAGTTTTGGATTTATTCTTATAAAGCAAAAGGTTAACATTAAACTTCAAATATTAAGCATAGATTAACATAGGCCAAAATATCATAATTATTTGTTTGTTTGAAACTTCGATTTTTGGGTTGTTTTTTGTTTTTTGAAACATAGTCTCACTCTATCACCCAGACTGGAATGCAGTGGGGCAAACATGGCTCACTGCAGCCTGGACTTCCTGGATAATCAAGCAATTGTCCCACCTCAGCCTCCCAAAGTGCTGGCATTACAGGCATGAGCCACTGTGCTTTGCCTGAACCTGCTCTTCTATATATTGCAGTTTAAATATTTCATCAGAAAACCTGAAACTGCTACTTAGATACATGGCCATCATGTGGTACTGGTTTCTTAGACTGTACTAGAAAGTACATTTTTAAAGATTTATTTACCTCCCTTACAATAGTGATACTCTATGTTTCTCTGAATAAAAGTAAATTTTCTTAATAATACTCATTTTATAAATGACATTTTTTCTACTAATTGAATTGTGATATATATGCATAGCAGTGCAAATATCATAAGTGTACAGCTCAATAAATTTCTAAAAACTGAACACACCTACATAACCAGAGCTCAAATTATTTTTTTGAACACAAAAATACTAAATAACAGGAGCCCCTAGTAAATACATACCTCCCAAAAGTTACCACTATCCTAATTTGTGGTATCATAGATTAATTAGCTAATGGATTAGTTTATTGTGAAATATATATGTAGACATGTATACATATTGAATCATACACTGTGTCTAAATATTTCTCCCAATATTGTTTTTAAAATTCACCTGTAGTATTTAAAAGATTTATAGTTCATTTAATCTTGTTGTGTAATATTTCATTTGGTATATATTCCAAATATATTCCATAGTTCATTTATCCTAATGAACATCCGGATGGTTTCTGATTCAGCACTTTTAAGAATAGTGCTGCTATGAACATTTTAGCACATGTCTTTTGGAGAACACATGTATTTCTGTTGGATGCAGTAGAATTTCTGGGCCATAGGTTATACTTATGTTAAATTTTAGTGGAAGCGGACAAATACAGCTTAAGAGTTTAAGTTATTCTGTATCCTTGCCAATATTTATTACTTTCTATTGTTACAATTTTAGCCATTCTGGAGCCTGCATACTCATGTTATTTGGGGATTCAACTTTCATTTCTCTAATGGCTGACAAAGCTGAGCAACTTTCAATAAGTTTATTAAATATTTGGATTTTTTTTAAATGTCTGTTCAAGCCTTTTGTTCATTTTTCTCTTTGGTTGCTTGTTGTTTTTTAAAATTGGTTTTGAGTCCTTTATGTAGTTTGATATGAATCATTTCTTGAATATTTGTGGCATGAATGTCTTCTCCAACTCTCTGGGTTACCTTTTTATTTTTATTTTTTTCATAATTAAAAAAGAGAGATCCAAGATGACCGATTAACAACAGCTCAGGATTGTAGCTCCCAGTGAAAGTGGAGAGAGTGAGTGGACGCTGCACTTTCAGATGAATTTTTGTTGCCCACAGACTGGGAGATTCCCGGCGGAGGAGCCACATGGGTCGCCAGCGCGACTTTTTTGGCAGGCACAGCTGTTTTGCCGGCGCCCCGGCACGGCACTTCTCGGCGCAGAGTATAC
>CAUYLG010061293.1:0-75126 GCA_963573385.1 Cacajao melanocephalus
GGTGGCTCACACCTGTAATCCCAACACTTTCAGAGACCAAGGTGGGCAGATAACCTGAGGTTAGGAATTTTAGACCAGCCTGGCCAACATTGTGAAACCCCATCTCTATTGAAAATACAAAAATTAGCCAGGTGTGGTGGCTCACACCTGTAATCCCAGCACTTTGGGAGGCCAAGGCGGGTGGATCATGAGGTCAAGAGATCAAGACCATCCTGGCAAACATGGTGAAACCCCATCTCTACTAAATATACAAAAATTAGCAGGGAATGCCTGTAGTCTCAGCTACTGGGGAGGCTGAGGCAGGAGAATCACTGAACCCGAGAGGTGGAGGTTGCAGTGAGCTGAGATCATGCCACTGCATTCCAGCCTGGTGACAGAGTGAGACTTCATCTCAAAAAAAAAAAAAAAAAAGTAGACTCAGCTTTAAGAGGTTAGTTCAGTTAACTAGGATTAGGGTTTAGGGTGGCAATGGGGTTGGGGAAGAGGTTGAGAGGGAGGGAGCAAGGTAATTCTCGTTTATTAAGGCTCTGTGTTAGGCACTTCATGTATGCTCATTTAATTCTCACAATAATCCTACAAAGGAAGCATCATTATCCCAGTTTATAAATAAGGTGTCAACTTGCCTGAAACATAATGTGATTTTCTATATGAATGCAGACTTTTCTTCCCAAATGCCGAAAATAGACAATTCATAAATAGAAAATAAAAAATGAGTAATAGAAAAAGGCAAGTCAATAAGCATGTAGCCTTCATAGCTGCCTTTAGTTTTCAGACAATATTTTCTTGTACCTTTCCTGTCTCCTTTGTTTAATCTTGGCTCAGGGCCTATCTGTTTTATCATTTGACAGGATTCAAAGTGCTATTTCTAGTCTTCACCAGTAAAAATATTCAAATCATATGCTTTAAAGAGTATTCCAGTCATATTCGCTTCAGATTGCCTCTCTAGGGAGACAGCTCTGACACAATGGAAGTACTGGATTGGGGATCGGAGCCACGGATTCTGGTCCTGGTCTTTGCTACTGATTAATTATGGGAACCTGGCAAAGCAGTCAACTCCACAAGTTTCCTATCTTTAAAACAGGAATAATGAGATCTGCATTGTTGTAGGATTGATGTGCCGGTGAAAGGGATGTAAAATGCTATGTGGATGGCAAGGATTGGTGTTTTTGAGGCAGGGAATTCAGAACCACAAAAACCTTTATTGAAAACCTTTGGGGACAAGTGTGTTTTAGAGTGACACAGAATTTTTTCTGACTTTAGAAAGGAAGAAGAGAGGCCAGGTGCAGTGGCTCAGGCCTGTAATTCCAGCACTTTGGGAGGCCAAGGCGGGTGGATCACTTGAGGTCAGGAGTTTGAGATCAGCCTGGACAACATGGTGAAACCCCCATCTCTACTAAAAATACAAAAATTAGCTGGGTGTGGTGGCAGGTGCAATCCCTGCTACTCGGGAGGCTGAGGCAGGAGAATCGCTTGAACCTAGGAGGCGGAGGTTGTAGTGAGCCAATGTTGCACCACTGTACTCCAGGCTGGGTGACAAAGCTAGACTCCATCTCGGAAGAAAAAGAAAGGAAGAAGAGTGCCCATGTTGCATATTACTCAACACACCCATTAAGGTCTGGAGCAGCACCCTATAATCCCACACGAGTATTTCTTTTTTTTGGCAAGACATGATTATTCACATTAAGAGGATTTGATAAAGATCATAAACAGCCTCATTGTCGTATAGGTCGGTGTGTAGCAGGCTGAATAATGAACACCTATAGATCTCAAGTCTTAATCCCTGAAAACTGTAAGTGTTACCTAATTAGGAAAAATAGCCTTTGCCTATGTGATTGAACTAAGGAGTTTGATGTTTGAGTTAAATGTCCTCACACATATCCTTATAAAAGAAAGGCAGAGGGAGATTTGACACACACGGAAGAGAAAAAATGATGTTACCTTAGAGGTGAACAGATTGGAGCGATGTGGCTGCAAATCAAGGAACGCTGGCAGCCACCAGAAGCTAGAAGTGGTAAGGACCAGATTCTCTCCTTTGAGCCTCTGGTGTGGGTGTGGCCCTGCAACCCATTGATTTTGACTCAGTGCAACTGATTTTGGACTTCTGGCCTCCAGAACTGTAAGAGAACATATTTCTATCATTTTAAGCTACTAAGTTGGTGGTGATTTGTTATGGCAGCCACAGGAAACAAATACAGTCAGGTTTTGCTGCCAAACGGGCAATGAAAAAAAAGAAAGGTGAGTTTTCAGATTTCATGAAACTATATTTAGGATTGATATCCAAGTACTTTGTGAAGTGCTCGTTGTGCTATCTGGTTCATTTATAGCCCTTCAGAATGGCAGGCAGGGGCCTGGAACTGCTGCTAGTCTTGCTCACTGTGGCAGTTAGATGGGCATTGAGGCGTGTTGAAGATATAAGGGTGGGTGGGCCTATCCAATAGAGAAATTTGAGCTGGGAGAGCAGAATGTTTTGCCTAAGGGCAATATCTAGCCTTAGTGATTCAAGAAGTAGCTGGGCATCCCCACAGGAAGGTGACTCTCAAGAGCTTAGATAAATAAGCAGATGTAAGGGAGTCTGGGTATCAGGTACCAGGTGAAGTTCAGGGCAAGGGCTAGGACAGCGGGAATCTTGGTAGTAGACAGGTTACTGCTACAGTTTGAATGTATGTGTCTCTCCAAAATTGTTATGTTGGAACATAAATCCCAAGGTAATAATATTAAGAGGTAGGTCCTTTAGGAGGTAGTTAGGCCATAAGGGCTCCACCTTCATGAATGGGATTAATACCCTTATAAAGACTCCAGAGCTGCCTGGTCCTTCAATCTCTTCTGCCATGTGAGGATACAGTGTTCATCCCTTTTCGTCCCTTTCTACCATATGAAGACATAGCAATAAGGTACCATCTTGGAAGCAGAGACTGGGCCCTCAGCAGACACCGGATCTGCCAACACCTTGATTTTGGACTTCCCAGCCACCAGAACTGTGAGAAATAAATTTCTATTGTGTACAAATTACTCAATCTAAGGTATTTTGTTATAGCAGCACAAATGGACTAAGACAGCTACTATAATAGAAATGGAAAAAATGGGAACTGATACAGAAGCACAGTTGGATGAATGTGTGTGTGGGGGTGTGTGTGTACAGGCCAGGACACTTGGATGACAGAGGTTCTTTATTAGAGAATATCTTGGGGTGGGAATGATGACTTAGGTGGAATGTGGGCTCTTCCAGGATTTTGAGCTACACTAGCAGCAAGAAAAACTCAAATGAACCCCACAGGGGAGTGACCTGGGGAGCAAAGCAGGAGCCTGGACCAGCTCTGAAGTACTTGCCATGGGCCAGGATGAGAGGGAGACACAGCCAATTCTCAGCCTGAGGAGGGGATGCTGATGCTTCAGAGCCTGTTGCTTCATGCTCAGCTTGACCAGGAAACGGGTAGGTAGGGTATGAGGTGGGAAGATGAGTGGGTCCAGCAATAAAAAGCCACAGGCCAATGGAGGGAAAATCTTTGGGGGCATTGGGGATCGGGGGAGAGAAGACCTGTTGACACTGTCAAAGTCTTTGTCTTTTAAGTTTGTTTTAAAGTCAACTTCCTGATGATAAAAAGGTCCTTGTATCATGAAACAACTGTGAGTCTATGATGAAATTACTTAAAATCTCCAATTAAAAACTCATTAAGTTTATCTGAAGGCTATTTTAAAAGTTATGATCTAACCTAAATGGCCAACACAAGACCTGGTTAAATAAACTATTGGCATCTATGCAACCAAATGTTTTATAGCCATTACAATTATGTTTATAAAGAATTTCTAAGGGCCTGGGAAAATGTTTATGCTATAATGCTGTGTTAAAAAGGCAGGATACAAGATTGTTTATAGAATATGAAGAGACAAAATAAAAACTATGAATGAAAAACAATCTAGTAGAAAAGGCACCAAAATACTAATATAGTGATAGCCTCTAAAGGGTGAGACTAAGAGAATTTTATTTTTTGAGATGAAATCTTGCTCTGTCACCCAGGCTGGAGTGCAATGGCATGATCTCGGCTCGCTGCAACCTCTGCCTTCTAGGTTCAAGTGATTCTCCTGTCTCAGCCTCCTGAGTAGCTGGGGTTACATGCATGTGCCACCACGCTGGCTAATTTTTTGTATTTTTGTAGAGATGGGGTTTTACCATGTTGGCAAGGCTGGTCTCGAACTCCTGACCTCAAGTGATCTGAGACTAAGAGTATTTTTAAATCATCTTTCTACTTTTCTATTTTTCAACTTATCGGTGCATCACTTTTTCTTTTAATTGTTTTCTTGTTTTGTATATATGACTTTTGTCGTGGGAAGGTCCCAAGAAACTCTCCTTTCTGAAAAAGCTCGCACCCTGCTTTTGCATCCTAATTTCTCTAAAATTCTCTTGAATATTAATCTGAACTCAAAGCATTTTGTCTTTCAAAGGCCAATGATATCTACAAAGAAAAATGGTATTGCATTAACATTTCCAAATATATGAACTCTAGATACAAAGGGCAAAAAGATAAACAGATTCTTTCCCAAAAAAATCAAGCCTCTAGAGAAACAATCTTATACACTCTGCAGAGTCCGTATGTCATACTCGGTACATTAGCTTGTTATTACCACTTCATTCCATATCTGTACTCTACTATATACTATCTAGCTAGCTATAGCTATAGTTTCCGTTGTGAGTTAAGTAAAGATACATTCAAATCCTAACCCCAGTATCTGTAAATGTGACATTTTTGGAAATTGGCTCTTCGCAGATGTAACTGAGATAAGATGAGGTCAAACTGGATTAGGGTGGGCCTTAAATCCAATATGACTGATGTCCTTATAAAAAGAGGAACAGGCCGGGCTGACACCTGCAATCCCAGCACTTTGGGTCAGGTGGATCACCTGAGGTCAGGAGTTCGAGACCAGCCTGGCCAACATGGTGAAACCCTGTCTCTACTAAAAATACAAAGATTAACTGGATGTGGTGATGGGCACCTATAATTCCAGCTACTTGGGAGGCTGAGGTACCAGAATCACTTGAACCCAGGAAGAGGAAGTTGCAGTGAGCCAAGATTGTGCTACTGCGCTCCAGCCTAGGCGGCAGAATGATACTATCTCAAAAAAAACAAAAAAACAAAAAAAAAAACAATTGGACACAGGGACCCAGAGACACAGGGGAGACACCACGTGAAGATGCAAGAAGAGGTTGCATGATACCACTGCAAGTCAAGGAGCACCCAGGATTGCAACTGCCAGAAGCTGAGAGAAGCATGGAACACCCCTGCCCCGCCTCAGAGTCCTCCAGAAGGAACCAGCCTTACCAACACCTTGATTTTGAGACTCCTAGCTTCCATAATTGTGAGAGAATACATTTTTCTTAAGTTACTCAGTTTGAAGTTCCTTGTTATGGTAGCCTTAGGAAACGAATACAATTTCTCTCACACTTTGGGAGAATTACTCAGTTCATTTAACAAACATTTATTCAGCACCCAGGATCTGCCAGTTCTGCTAGGTGCTGTGAAGAGCACCGAAAATAAAAAGCTGTTGTGGCTGAGCGTGCTGGCTCACACCTGTAATCCCAGCACTTTGGGAGGCTGAGGCGGGCGGACCACAAGATCAAGAGATTGAGACCATTTTGGCCAACATAGTGAAACCCCGTTTCTACTAAAAACACAAAAATTAGCTGGGAGTGGTGGCACCAGCCTGTCATCCCAGCTACTTGGGAGGCTGAAGCAGGAGAATAGCTTGAACTCGGGAGGCAGAGGTTGCAGTGGCAGAGATCATACCACTGCACTCCAGCCTTGCGACAGAGAGAGATTCCATCTCAAAAAAAAACAAAAACAAAAACAAAAAAACCAACAACACTGTTGCTGCTGCTTCGAGACTCTTAGAGCCTCGTGGTAAGATTATGTCATTTGATATGGCCAGGGAAGGAGGCCTGCACAGGGTACTGAGGAAGCAAGAAGGACATTTATTCCAGCTCAGGGTAAAGGGAAGATGTCATGGAAGAGATCATGCCTAAGAAGAATCTTAAAAGATTTACTTTGGAAAGGAAATCTGCAGGCTAGTATGAGACAGCATCTCTGCCACACCCATTGCTAAAGCAGCCTCTTCCTGCAGCGAAAGGGTTTAAATGACAAAATTAAAGCCATGTTGCACCATATTATGACTGTCTATTGCTTTTCCATAGCCTGAAGTTTCTTGCCAGTTGGATCTTGTGGGAAAACAAAAAAAATTAAGATAATTTCTTCTGAGGCTTGAGTTTTTGGGGGAGAATCTGTTTATTTTTTGCCTTTTGTACCTAGAGTTCATGTAATTAGAAATGTTAATGCAATACGCTTTTTTTGTAGATATCATTGCCCTTCGAAAGACAAATGCTTTTAATTCAGATTAATTGATTTTGGGCCGGGCGTGGTGGCTCATGCCTGTAATCCCACCACTTTGGGAGTCAGAGGCGGGTGGATCACAAGGTCAGGAGTTTGAGACCAGCCTGGCCAATATGGCGAAACCCTGTTCAACTAAAAATACAAAAATTAGCTGGGCATGGTGGCTCATGCCTGTAATCCCAGCTGCTTAGGAGGCTGAGGCAGGAGGATCGCTTGAAGTCAGGAGGCAGAGGTTGCAGTGAGCCGAGATCGTGCCATTGCACTACAGACTAGGCAACAAGAGCGAAACTTCATCTCAAAAAAAGAAAAAGAAAAAAATATATATATATACATAGATGGATTTTCTACTAGGTTATTGTTTATGCATAGTTTTACTTTTGTTTGTTGTTTGGTACTCTATAAACAATCTTGTAACCTGCCTTTTTCACAGAGCATTATTGCATAATGGGCAGACTGGGCACCTGAGACATAGTCCTGGGTAACTGGGAACAGGAGACTGGTTCAACATGAAATCCATAAGGCATAGCTAGGCAGGAATTTGGAGAGCCGAGCAAGGGGATACTAAACACAAGGAAGGAAGAAAGGGAATTTCAGAAATTGGACAACTTTGCTAGGCATGAGGAGATAGGAATTTGGGTTGAATGGAGGTAAAAAGCAGTTTGCTGAAGTCTACCTAGTGACTTTTCCTAGGCTGTTTAACCACTGCACATATGTGTTGGTCTTTGACCCATGATAGTTGCTTAGTGTCAGACCCTAGATACACATAGATTAGGAATTTGGGGACCAAATGAAGCATGTAAGGAAAAAGCAAAGGATTTTTCACCTAGGAACCATAAAAGAAAAACAAATGTGTTGGCTCTGTGCACTACAACAGGATCCGAGGGAAACACACTGAACTGTACACTCTACAGTTGTTCTAAGTGTGCATTTTACTTTCCGACAAATAGTGCCTCTAAGAATTGGTAGCATATTTGGCAGAGATTAAATTCTAGATTGGGCACTGTGGCTCATACCTGTAGTCCCAGAACTTTGGGAGGCCAAGGCAGATGGATCACTTAAGGCCGTGAGTTCGAGTTCGAGACCAGCCTGGCCAACATAGCAAAGCCCTGTCTCTACTAAAAGTACAAAAAGTTGCCAGGAATGGTGGCTTATGACTATAGTCCCAGCTACTCAGGAGGCTGAGGGAGGAGAATTGCTTGAACCCGGGAAGCAGAGGTTTCAGTGAGCCAAGATCACACCATTACACCCCAGCCTGGGCGACAAGAGTGAGCCTTCGTCACAGGAAAAAAAAAAAAAGCCGGGGCCGGGATCAATGGCTCACCCCTGTAAGCTCAGCACTTTGGGAGGCCGAGGCGGGTGGATCACGAGGTCAATAGATTGAGACCATCCTGGCCAACATGGTGAAACCCCATCTCTACTAAAAATACAAAAATTAGCTTGGCGTGGTGGTGTGCACCTGTAGTCCCAGCTACTCAGGAGTCTGAGGCATGAGAATTGCTTGAACCCAGGAGGTGGAGGGGGTGGAGGTTGCAGTGAGCCAAGACCACGCCACTGCACTTCAGCCTGTGCGACAGGCAAGACTGTCTCAAAACAACAACAATAAAAGATTAAATTCTAATATATGGCCATATGGTAAATTTTATATTCAACATACAACTCTAAGATAAGAGCAAAATACATGCTGTTGTTTCTCTTTGAAAACAGAATTTAAAAACACATTATTACTCATTGGAAAGAGTAATTAATAATATCAAAATGGGAAATTATCTCAGTAAAGAAATGCCCCAAGGTGGAATAGTTCCTATAAGCTATTCCTTTGTGACAGCATTTTTTCCTAAAATCTCAAAGGAACTGGGACGGGCGCGGTGGCTCATGCCGGTAATCCCAGCACTTTGGGAGGCCGAGGTGGGTGGATCACAAAGTCAGGAAATCAAGACCATCCTGCCTAACACAGTGAAACCCCATCTCTACTAAAAATACAAAAAATTAATCGAGTGTGGTGGCATGTGCCTGTAGTCCCAGCTACTCAAGAGGCGGAGGCAGGAGAATCGCTTGAACCCGGGAGGCGGAGGTTGCAGTGAGCTGAGATTGTGCCACTGCACTCCAGCCTGGGTGACAGAGTGAGACTCCATCCCCCCGCCACTGAAAAAAAAATCTCAAAGGAACTGGCCACTGCTTAATCTAAGAGAGAGGTAGGACGGAATCGTAACATTTCTGTAGTAAGACACTTACACCCTTATGCTTACAATCCCTTACTCTAAATTACTTGTTCAAGAATATCCAAGCTAATGCAGATTTTAGGCTTGAATATCAGAAGGCAAAAGGAAAAATTAATGAGTTGAAGTGCTCTTACTTTGACCATGATGTTTGAGTTTAGTTTAATTGAAGTAAACACATTAATAAGCCAAGGAGAAAGATAAGGAGGAGACAGCATGTGAGAAGGGTGAACCAATCAGAGTGGGAGACCTGGGATGCGGATGTATCAAAACTCCAGGGAAGACTGTTTACCTCCCAGACTCCAGAACAGGAGATAGGAATTTGCAAAGGCAAAAATGATGAGAGCTGGGCCTTGTCAAGCAACATGATTTTCAGTTGCTTCATGAATGCCTTGGGTCTGTTCTGATAACCAACATATCTTTTGTAACCCAGGCAAGAAGGAAAAATATGTATCCTACTGAAGAAGCTGGACTAGATTGTGAGATGGGCTCTGAGCATTCCGGTTTCAAAGATCATTAAGACTCAAGAAGTTTTCTTTTTGAGCAAGAGTTCAGGAAAAGTTTATACTGACTTCACAACTGGCTCCAACCAAAAGTTTCAGCACCCATTTGTTGGAAGTATTAACTTACTTGACCCCTAGCTTGTACATAAAACTGGCTAAGGAGAAAGGAGGCAACATGAAAACGGATTTTAAAAATCTGGTTTTGAACTATGCCTGGCATGCTAAAATATTTAATTTTTCAACACTTGGCATTTAGAGAAGAGGGTGGATTTAAACAGACCAGCTGGCTAATTACACGTTGCCAACATTCCTTCTGGCTGCTTACTGGATGAGTCCTGTTTATGTCAAAGTCTGACTCTGTCCTTTATCCCCTATCATGGTCAAGAAATGGAATCCCATGCATTTTACTTAATATGAAATGATCTGGTGAAACCCAAAGCAACAAAGGCCACTTTACTTTCTTGGTGAGCTGGACGAGGCAAGTGGTACTTGAAGGTTATGGAGAAGTCTCTGGACAGGCTTAAAGTTATGAACAACTAAGATTTCAGCTTACCACCCTCCCCACCACATTTTATTTCTTTATTTAGAGACAGTATCTTCTCTGTCACCCAGGCTGGAATGCTGGGGTGTGCTCTTAGCTTGCTGTAGCCTCAAAATCCTGGCCTCAAATGATCCTTCTGCCCCAGCCTCCCAAAGTGCAGGGCCCATCTCCTTTCAGTGAAGATATCTTTTTTTTCTTTTTGAGATGGAGTCTCGCACTGTCTCCTGGGCTGCAGTGCAGTGGTGTGATCTTGGCTCACTGCAACCTCCGCCTCCTAGGTTCAAGCAATTCTCCTGCCTCAGCTTCCTGAGTAGCTGGGATTACAGGTGCATGCCACCACACTCAGCTAATTTTTTTTGTGTTTTTTTTCAGTAGAGACGGAATGGGGTTTCACCATGTTGGCCAGGCTGGTCTTGAACTCCTGAGCTCGTGATTTGCCTACCTCGGCCTCCCAAAGTGCTGGGATTACAGGCGTGAGCCACCGCTCCCAGCCTAGTGAAGGTAATTGCTTATCCTTAATTAAGATATTGTGAAGGCTGGGCACAGTGGCTCATGCCTATAATTCCAGCACTTTGGGAGGGTGAGGTGGGCAGACCTCTTGAGCCCAGGAGTTGGAGATTAGCCTGGGCAACATGGTTAAACCCCATCTCTATGAAAAATACACAAATGAGCCAGATGAACCATGTGTTGTGGTGTGCACCTGTAGTCCCAGCTACTTGGGAGGCTGAGGTGGGAGAATCACTTGAGCCCGGGGAGTTGAGGCTACAGTGAGCCATGATCAGGCCACTGCACTCCAGCTTGGGTGATTGATGGCAAATTCAAGCCTAGATTTTTCATACCGAAAGAGAAAGCAGAAACTGACTTCTGGAGACCCTATCTTCTTGAATCCTAGCTGAGCCCTGTGGGTAAAATGAGGGTTGAGCTAAGCACACTGGATGAGTATGAAGTGGAGGTAGGCCCTTTTCATTGTGTGATTTTTTTTTTTTAAAAAAAGAACCTCCAGTGGATTGCTCAGAAAAGGAACCAAGTATAAACTCATGATGGTGCACTGAAGAGAATGATGTGCCGAGGTAGAGGGAAGTGAGGGCACATGCTAGATGTATCATCAAAGTCTATGCATAAGAGGTGGGTCAGACAAAGAGGCAAGCTCTGGTAGGAATTGTAAACCCAGTGTCTCCAGGCAGAGACTATTAGCTAACATAAATATGCGGAGGTATACGACCATAGGGAATGGTGGGGACTGTGTCAAATTGCAGAACACATATCTAGTCTAAAGACATATTAATTGAAGAAATTTTTGAAAAGTGAAAACACTGTGCCGACCAGCCAAAACATACCTGTGAGCTGTATTTTGCTCAAGGGCTACCAATTCGTGCCTACTATCTAGTTAGAGCTCAAAATTCGAGGTCTGAATTTTTGGGTTGCACTTAATTTGCTAAAAGTGGCTTGCTGGCCAGGCGTAGTGGCTCATGCCTGTAATCCCAGCGCTTTGGGAGGCTGAGGCAGGTGGATCACCTGAAGTCAAGAGTTCGAGACCAGCCTGGCCAACATGGAGAAACTGTGTCTCTACTAAAAATATAAGATTAGCTGGGCGTGGTGGTGAATGCCTGTAATCCTAGCTACTTGGGAGGCTGAGGCTGGAGAATCACTTGAACCCGGGAGGTGGAGGTTGTGGCGAGCCGAGATCACACTATTGCACTCCAGCCTGGGCAACAAAAGCGAAACTCTGTCTCAAAAAAAAAAAAAAAAAAAAGTGGCCTTGCAAAACTCCTTTATACAAGAGGAAGCGATTGTCCAAACTTTCTACATGTTCTAAAATTATGCAAAAACAATTTTCCTATCTCCTTTCCAGTGCCATTAAATGAAGTGTCCTTGGAAGGAAGATATTCATCTGGAAATTGCTAGGTGGGGGTTGCCCTTCACTTTCTTTTTTTTTTTTATTATTTTCTTATTATTTTCTTATTGCCCTTCACTTTCTCAATGAATAGCTAGCAGTAAATACTCAGAGTCCCACCCCCCCCCCCCCCCCCCCCCCCCCACCGGGGGTTTAACCCCACCACCCACAATTACCGCAAAAAACCCCGAAAAAAGGGGAAGGGTATTAAAAGCCAAACCCCCCCGCCCACCCCACCCCAACCTCAGGGGTTATCAGCACACCACTCTGAATTGCTCCTTAATCCCAGGCATACTGGGCTCTGCTATTTACTTCCCAAACCCCAGTGGCACCATAAAGGAAGCAAACCATCTTAACAGTGAGTTTTAAGTCAGTTTTGTGAATAAGGCCGGAAGTTTTTGTTGATAAGAGAGATTACTTTGTTACTTTCTATAAATAAATCAAAATAAATTCCTCTGAAGGTGGGTGCTCCTATGGGGAGAAGTTTGAATGGATGTGATTTACAGTAGGGATAGTAATATTTAGACAAGGATGCAATTATGGCTTTTTAAATCCTCTAAGGCTCTAGAGCCTAACTTTTAGACCCTTCATCTGAGAATCTCTTTCTGAACTCCTCAATAATAAAGTAATAAAGAAAGCTTCAGCCAGGTGATACAAAGAAAAGGGCTATCAGACTAGCTGCAGTAAAGGGTTAGAAAAGTGGGTGGGAGCCAGACAATAGTTTTGCTAGCTAGACTGAGGAGTTCAGACATTTTCCTGGAGGTAGGGAGCCAATGAAAGATTTTGAGCAGGGAAGAGAAATGATGGAGAGGGTTTTGGAAAGCTTAACTAGGCAGACATCTGCAGGATGATTCAGAAGGGGACAGACTAGAGGCTTGGAAATCAATAATAATAAATCCAAGCATAAAATCATCTAAAGACTTACAGTGATGGGGCTGGGTGCAGAGGCTCATGACTGTAATCCCAGCACTTTGGGAGGTTGAGGCGGGTGGATCACGAGGTCAGGCATCGAGTCCAGCCTGGCCAACATAGTGAAACCCTGTCTCTCCTAAAAATACACACACACAAAGTTAGCCAGGTGTGGTGGCGGGTGCCTATAATCCCAGCTACTCAGGAGGCTGAGGCAGGAGAATAACTTGAATTTGGGAAGCGGAGGTTGCAGTAAGCCAAGAGTGCGCCACGGCAGTCCAGCCCGGGCGACAGTGTGAGACTTCGTCTCAAAAAAAAAAAAAAGAAAAAAAAAAGACTTACAGTGACAATAGGATACTGAGCTACAGTGGGGAATAGCTAACATTAACTGCATGCTGTCCTGTCCATATGTGTTGTGAGTGCTTTATATGCATTAGTTAATATTTACAACAACATGTAGAGGTGGATGATAGTAAATATCACTCTTTTTCATATAAAGAAACTGAGGTTTAGAGCCATGAAAACACTTGCTCACTGTTAACTGGCTAAGAAGTATTTTTTATTTTATTTATTTTTAATTTTTTAAAAATTTTCATTTCCTAAATTTTTAAATCCTGGCAAGTTTCATTTAAGGCTAAGAAGTATTACAGCTGGAATTCAAACCCAGGTAGTCTGGCTTTAGAGCCTTTGCTTTCAATCAAGCTCTACAATGCCTTTCAGCTACTTGTAGCTGAGGGTCCCAGACCCTGGCCTTCCTCTGCCATTGTGGTAAGACTGGGACCAGCCTGGGACTGTTATCACCCCGCCTCATTGTCTATTTTGTTTGTCCACAGACCTCTTCCTCAGACAGCACCCTTGCCCAGGTGTTAACTTCAAGAAACTCAAAACACTTGCCAAGGCTTGGATCTATTTCAAAGGAAACTTGTGAGCAAAGAAGGGGAAAAGATGAGACACCGATACCATGCAAATATCCCTCATGACTGCTCACCACATTCTAGTAGAAGAAGAAAGGAAATTCAGGTCTTTCTGCCCTGTTGCTTGCCATTGGACATTAATGATATTACTCGCCTGGCCTCATTGGCCTTGGTTCAGTGGTTTTAGGATGCATTTACTTCCCAGATGGGCAAATAGCAGCCCTTGTAATTTAAAATTGTTCAGTGTTTTACCGGCATCCTTTTGGCACCAACAGATGGAGAAGGTCTATTGTGAACTTCAACTGACTACATGTTTTTTTCAAAGCTATTGTGAAAGATCCCAAACATTTTGAGCCTGTAGATCATCCAGGAAAATACAATCTTGTAAGAATAAAACCAAGAATAGATGTTTACCATTGATTTTTAAATTTTTTTTTTTTAAATTTATTTTGAGACGGGGTCTCACTCTGTTGCCCAGGCTGGAGTGCAGTGGCGCAATCTTGGCTCACTGCAGCCTCTGTCTCCTGGGTTAAAGCCCTTCTTGTGACTCAGCCTCCCACATAGCTGTGACTACAGGCATGTGCTATCACACCTGGCTAATTTTTGTATTTTTTAGTAGAGATGAGGTTTCACCCTGTTGGCCAGGCTGGTCTCAAACCCCTGACCTCAAGTAATCTGCCCACCTTGGCCTCTGAAACTGCTGGGATTACAGGAGTGAGCCACCACACCAGACCTGCCATTGACATTTTTAAAAAAAAATTTGTTCTTACAAATTAAAAGCCTACTGCAGAGTCAACCAGAAGGTGACCTAATTAGATTATGTTTAAATTAAGGTAATTCCATACAGGTTGTATAGAATAATTTATTTACTTTTATCTTTATGAAATTTTTCTGTATAAAGATAGTTATGAAATGGACTTAAAGAACATTAATTTTGGTTATGACTCTAAATTATGTTTACTCTTTTTACACTTCCTAATAATAAATGCTGCAGTGTTAGTATTAGAGGAATTCTGTTGTAGAAAAACAGAGAATACTTTAATTGCAGACCTCAACTATTTACGAATTCTTGTTGTCATCTCCTACAATGGAGGAGCTTAACACACATGTATTTGACGCTAATTTCAGCAAAACATTTGTTGAGGTTGTACACATAACTGAATCCATGTGGTGAGGTTTTATTGCTAGGTTGCATTCCCATGAGTTATATTAAGAATAATTTGTTTACTGTTTTAGTAGGATGACCTCTGTACTAGTCAGAGGTCAGGCCTAGCTACATTCTGCTGCATCAGCAGATCAATCTATTGATTAATTGTTGAGTCTTTTTTTAAGTTTAAACTTTGGCCAGGCAGTGATTGAAATGGATTTATTTTTGCAAGTAAGCAGATTACAGAGGCAAGCAGCCTTAGAAGGACTATTGAGAAATCTTGAAATCATTTTGTTTGGAAAGTTAAACAAATGTCTTTATTTCATAAGATAAACATCTAAATCAGAGTGGGTGCACAAGCAGTTCTCTAGTTGTTAACATTTAAATACCCATTAGTAGACTTGTCAATTTTCTATAAAAATATGTTACTGAGGCCGGGTGCAGTGGCTCACGACTATAATCCCAGCACTTTGGGAGGCCGAGGCGGGCGGATCAGGAGGACAAGAGATCGAGACCAACCTGGCCAACATGGTGAAACCCCAACTCTACTAAAAATACAAAAATTAGCTGGGTGTGGTGGTGCATGCCCGTAGTCCCAGCTACTCGAGAGACTGAGGCTTGAACCCGGGCGGTGGTGATTGCAGTGAACTGAGATCGTGCCACTGCACTCCAGCCTGGGTGACAGAGCAAGATTTTGTCTCAAAAAAAAAAAAGATCTGTAACATCAAAGTTTTTTTTTACACGGAGTCTTGCTGCAATGCCCAGGCTGGAGTGCAATGGAAGTGGAGCAATCTCGGCTCACTGCAACCTCCGCCTCCCAGGTTCAAGTGATTCTCCTGCCTCAGCCTCCGGAGTAGCTGGGATTACAAGCACATGCCAGCACACCCAGCTGACTTTTGTATTTTTAGTAGAGACAGGGTTTCACCATATTGTCCAGGCTGTTCCCGAACTCCTGACCTCAAGTGATCCACCCTCCTTGGCCTCCCAAAGTGCTGGGATTACAGGCATGAATCAGTGCGCCCTGCCAACTTCAAGGATATTAAGCTCATGAAACTAGTTTAAATAATTTTAAGTAATCACTATTTGATTTAGTATGGGTCTCATTTTAGTCAGAATTGGTATTAAAAAGTAGAACTTTTTTTTTTTTAAACAGTAGAGAACGTTAATGAAATCCTTGAGGAGATGTTTAACATTTAGGTCACTCTTCCTAATAATATTGAGTTTGTAGAACTGATATTGATTGAGTACTAAGAATTCTATTTCTTCTTAGGAGTTTTAAAAATTGATTTCAGAGAGTAAATTTTTTAAAGCCAACCTTCTCTAAATCCACATTTATTACATTTTACTTTATGTTATTTTACTGTATTTTCCTTGATATTTTGCCCACAGAATTGAGGGTTGTTTTTTCATTTAAATAATAAAATTCTTTAAAATGGGCTGATGAAATTTTTTTTTTTTTTTTTTTTTTTTTTGAGAGGGAGTCTCATTCTGTTGCCCAGGCTTGAGTGCAATGCTATGGGCTCAGCTCACTGCAACCTCTGCCTCCCAGGTTCAAGTGATTCTCCTACTTCAGCCTCCCAAGTAGCTGGGATTACAGGCACACACCACCATGCCCAGCTAATTTTTGTATTTTTAGTAGAGATGGGGTTTCACCATGCTGGCCAGGCTGGTTTCTAACTCCTGACCTCGTGATCTGCATGTCTTGGCCTCCCAAAGTGCTGGGATTATAGGCTTGAGCCACCGCACCCGCCTTGGGCTGATGAAATCCTAAAAATAATGCGTTTCTTACAAATTTTAGACCCATGTTGTATACAAACATCTTGTAATAAAAGATTCAATGATATCGTATGAAAGGGCTCCTCATCACCCTTCCCATCCCCATGATACCTCCAGCTGTAGTACTGTGCTCAGCTCTCATCCTGAGGGGTTTACACACACACAGCTCTATTGACAAGTGGACAAAGTACTTTCCAGTTCCTTCCTGCCCCACATATCTATTTTATTTTCATAACGTTCATTTTTTGATAAACCTTTAACAGACTTAATATGATAAATGATGCTTGTCTCTTCCAAATCAACAGTTTAGAGGTAAATTAACAGTTGAAGCAGCTGGGTGTGGTGGCTCATGCCTGCAATCCCAGCACTTTGGGAGGCCGAGGTGGGTGGATCACCTGAGGTCAGGAGTCCGAGACCAGACTGGTTAACAGGGTGAAACCCTGTCTCTATTTAAAAAATACAAAAATTAGCTGGGTGTGGTGGCAGGTACCTGTAATCCCAGCTACTCAGGAGGCTAAGGCAGGAGAATCATTTGAACCAGGGAGGTGGAGGTTGCAGTGAGTCGACATCACGCCACTGTACCGCATCCTGGGTGACAGGGCATGACTCAATCTCAAAAAAACAAAAACAAAAAAAACAGTTGAAGCTACTGATTAAACAATTATGTCTCATTAGGGAATCTTTTATCTGGCTGCATGACTCTTGTCTACTGTCGGGTAATTCTTTGTGTCCAGGAGAATCTAGAGATGCATTCTGTCTACACTCTGTCAGGACCATAAACAATTTATTTCTGTCTCATGTTATTATTTCTATGATCAAGAGGAACAGGGCTCTTGAAAGCCTTACAGAGAGGGTCACCTGAAACAGATTTTGATGACTTTCAACCATTCTTTTCCTGTCTGTCTTGCCCTCTCTTCCCTTCTTCTTTACTTTTATTCTTTTCTTTTTCTTTTTCCTGTGTTTGTTAGGAATCCATGATTGTTGTTGATTTCAGGGGTAAACCCAGAATCTGTTTTAGTGAGGGTTCTCCAGAGAGACAGAATCAATTATATATGTATATAAATATATAATTTTATATATAATATATACATATCTAATTATAAAATGTCTTTAATTATATATAATACCTCTCTATATTACTATATATAACTTATATTTATATTATATATGTTGTGTGTAAAATTTTTCTTTTTGGTGCCAAAAAGAAAAATTAATACTGCAACAAAGGATCTCTCAGCAAAGCAATTCTTTTTACCTCCTGCAGAAAGGGTACTCCTTTTAGCAATCTTACCACGAGAGTACAATGAACAAAGGAAAGCAGACACATTTATTTCTTACAAATTTGGGGTTGTCCTTACTGCTGTGTCTGATCTCCCCTGGCTGGAGCCAGACCTCACAATCTAAACTAAAACCTGATTGGCTAATAACTTGAAACTTTTCTAAACAGGTAAAAGCAATGGAGAGCAAAAAAAAAGGAAGTCCAAATAAGTAAGGGGCATAGGCTGTGAGCTGGGACATACCTGTGAGCACATCCAGCACAGATATCTTGGTTAAAGTACAAGGACATAGAACGTACTACGTGCCTGTAGTCATGTATAACAGCTACATAGGATAGGTCTTCTAGCAAAAAAGCAAGAAGGCTTTTGAAGAAAGTGTTTAAAACAAACTATAATTTCTAACACTTATGAATATATCTTAAACAAGAAAGGAAACTTTGAAGAGGAACTTTTCTACTTCCTGCCATATATATATATTACATTGATTGCATTGGTAACTATAAATTTTATTATGTGGACATGTACCATGGCATGCATCTGTATAAACCTTTCAAGCAGTGGTCCACAGCTGGGTTATGAATAAAAAGGCATACATTTTTTTCTCATTTTATTACAATGAAGGTTACCAGCATAGAAAAGTCACATGACATTGGTGGGTCAGATTTCTTGAACCCTGCAACATGAGGAACTCTAAATACATTAAATACTGTTACACATTCAGACTTCCAATGTACAAGTACTTGGAAACAGTTATGGCCCTCACTAAGCTAGGTTGGTGACATGAAGTCCAACAGCATCTGAAATGCTGTGAAGGCATAACTTTACAAACAGCAATGTAAGCTCACAGCACTTGCCTTTATTAAGGTGATATGTTCATGTAATTCCAACATCTTCACAATTTAATAAACCAAATTTACTATATTTCACTTCTAAAAACCTAGATGAAACATCAAAAAGAAGCCATACAGTATAAATTGCAACTTCAGGGAAAGTTCCTGCCTTATTATTCCAAATAATTTTTCCCATGTAAAATAAATGTCCAATAGTTCCTGGTATGTGGGAAGATAATATTTGTTAAAGTCACAATGAAGCCTTGTTGACAGAAGGTTGGCTATATAAACAGCACAACTGAGAAAAGGTTTTATCTACAAACCTATTAGACTGGGTGAGGTAAGATCAGTAACGGCCACCTTGCAGTGTTACAGGAGGTCTCATTCCCATCGGAGGTTGAGAAGGTCCACCCTGGTAAGGGGGCACCATTGGTGGTCCCTGTCCATACAGAGGCATAGCACCAAGAAGGTATCCTGGCATGCCTTGATGATGACCACTATACTGACCATGAGGTGGCACTGGGTGTCTCATTCCTTGTTGCTGTGGGATGCCTGGCTATGGTGGCATCATACCTCCAATTGGTCCAACTGGTAGATTACCTATGGGGGCTTGTCCTTGTTGAGGAAAATTACATTGATATCTCAGTAACTGTGCCCTTCTGTCTTCCAGGTATATAGCCTCATCTGGATGGATCAACTTACTGTTTTCATTAGTTATTCTAAGTGTAGCAGGCTTACTTTTTATTGAAGCTGCTGGTTTAGCTGCAGTACTATTTGTTGCACTAGTGGTTGAATCTGTAGACTATGTATAAGCAGGGAATGTAGGGGTTCTGTGGTTGTTGCAGGGGTACTATTTAAGGGTTTGAAATCTGTCCCAACAGGTCCTTGGACAGCTGCCTGAGCCTGTCCAGCACTGGGAAAAAGAGGCTTAGAAACTGGAGGCTGTGGAGCAGGTACAGTTGCTGTTGGTGCAGGTGGTCTATTAAGAATACCTGGAGCTGAAACGTCTGTGCTTGGCTCACTGGAGGAATTCCAGGACGTGCAATGGGGGTGGGGGGAATACCTGGTGATATTCCAGGCATGAGAGGTGGTATTCTTGGCCCAGGTGGCATATTCCACCCATTGGCATCATTATGTTTTCACTGCAAAGTGACTGGGTGCATTTTCTCTGATGATGCAATCCAGGTGGCATGCCTGGCATAACTAGTGGCATTTCTGGCATCAGAGGAGGATTACCTGGCATTAGTGGAGGAATGCCTGGAGGCATTCCTGGTGCTCCTGGTACTGGTGGCAGTCCCGGCTACACCACTGGGGGAATATAACCTTGTCGATGTTGAACAAGCTGTGGTTGAAATAAAGTTGAGGCTGAAAAATTGTCATCATCATATTCAGAATCGTCTTGTTGCTTCTTTCCTTGACTTTCTTGTGTTTTCTGTTCAAAACGTCATCATCTTTTACCCATGTCTTTTTCTTTTCTTTCTTTTTTTGAGATGGAGTCTTGCTCTGTTGCCAGGCTGGAGTGCAATGGAGAGATCTTAGCTCACTGCAACCTCTGCCTCCCGGGTTCAAGTGATTCTCCTGCCTCAGCCTTTCAAGTAGCTGGGACTACAGGCCTGCGCCACCACACCCAGCTCATTTTTGTATACTTAATAGAGACGGGGTTTCATCATGTTGGCCAGGATGGTCTTGATCTATTGACCTTGTGATCCACACACCTAGGCCTCCCAAAGTGCTGGGATTACAGGCTTGAGCCACTGCACCCGGCCTTTATTCATGTCTTTTTCATGGATCTCTTTTCCATGTCCATGCTGTATATCCATATGGCATATATCCATACTATATGTCTGTTCTCCCTATTGCATTTGGTACAGCATCTATTGTTTCTTTATGCACCTGCATGCAATGAAGAGCTAAGCCACGTTCTGGATACAATTTCTTGTGACATATATGACATTTAAAATGCTTTGCTTTTTGGTGCTGTATATGGATCATCTCATCATCAAAATCTCTATACAATACCAGCACCATGGCTTCAGCTGTTTCTTCTTCTTCTTGTGACCCATACTGTGCTCTACCAACAAAGTAAAAAAGAGGAGAAAGGAAGCAGGAGAAACACGGCAAAAAATCACTCATGTTCCCAACCCAATGGTTACCACTGCGTCCCACAGGAAGCAGACACAATTACATTATAAATACATACTTATAAGTATATTTAAGAGTGTTTATAAGTATTATAAGTGTATTATAAATATACTTTATTTATTTGTTTATTTTTTGAAGATGGAGTCTTGCTCTGTTGCACAGGCTGGAGTGCAGTGGCCTCATCTTGGCTTACTGCAAACTCTGCCTCCCAGGTTCGAGCAATTCTGCCTCAGCCTCTCGAGTAGCTGGGACTACAAACGCATGCCACCACATCTGGCTAATTTTTGTATTTTTAGTAGAAACAGGGTTTCACCATGTTGGCCAGAGTGGTCCCGACTCCTGACCTTGTGATCCACTGCCTCAGCCTCCCAAAGTGCTAGGATTACAGCTGTGAGCCACCATGCCTGGCCTATATTTATATTTATATTATATAATATATAAAAGATTATATATATATAATATATAAAAATTCACATATATATTTATAATATAATTTTATATAAATTATATTTTAATAATATATAAAATATATAATATATGAAATCAGTTATATATTATATATAATTTGCATATATATAAACAGAAAGAGAAAGAGAGAGATAGGATAAGGGATTTATTTTATTATTATTATTTTTTTCTTTTTTTTTCTTAACATCTCCTTTTTGAATTATGGATAAGGGATTTATTAGGGGAACTTGGCTCCATTACGGAGACTGACAAGTCCAATGATAGGCCATTTGCAAGCTGGAGAACCAGGAAAGCCAACAGCATAACTCAGTCCAAGTCCGAAGGCCTTGGAATCTATAACTCTCAGTCTGAGGTTGAAGGCCCAAGTCCCGAGGAAGTGGCTGGTGCAAGTCCTAGAGTCCAAAAGCCCAGAGAACGTGCAGTTCTGACACTCAAGAGCAGGAGAAAGATGCTCCACCTCCAAAAGAGAGAGCGTAGACTTTACAAATGGAGTCCCATTTGCCTAGTGGATTATATCCAAATGCCAGTGAGCGCTGATTTTGCGACATTGTGGCCCAGTGAATTCAGAGGCAGAGAGACTCACATTTGAATCCAGCACTTGCTTGCTTTGTGGCTACAGCAAATAACTTAATCTAGCTAACCTCAAATTGTTCAATAAAATAGGGGTAATAAGATTGGTTGTTGTGAGGAACTAATGAAATATGCATGTCACATTTTCTGGTAGTTTTTATTACCACAATGTCAGCAGTACTTGCCTTGGGGATGGTGTCGTGGAGACAGGGGAAATCTCAGTAGATTTTGATCACTGGCTTGGCTTCTGCAAAGACACTTCCTGAATTTAGAAAAGTTTTTGTGAGGAAGTAGAGAAAGAAGGGATCAAATATAAAGTGACTCAGACAATTCATTGGGTGAAACATTTTGAATTAGAAAAGCTCAAAAGGGGTAAGCACAAAAAGTTTACAGGACAAAAATCAAAATGCTGAGATGCAAGATAGGAAAGGTGCGCTTCAGCTTATATGATAGCCCTGCTAGAATGAGTTCAATAAGTGCTGTTTATTTATAAAGTCAGTAAGATAGTGGGACATATGGAAGGCAAAGGGCAGGAAGTGGCTTGTCAGCTTTTCCCAGCACTGGTCTGACCTCAACTGTGGCTACTTTGTGTCTCCCTTTTAAGGAGGATGTTGGGAATTGGCAGAGCTCCAGAGAAGAGCAAAAATGTAATTAAGGCTTGGAAAATAAAGGCTATGAGGAAAGACCAGAAGGCTGTAGGGTTATTTAGCTTAGACAAGAAAGGTCTAACTGATTTGAAGGGTCATTAACAGAAAGACATCGGTTGTTTCTCATCTCCACAAACAACAGGACAAGAGGAAAGAAGCTTACATTGCACTGGAGAAGGGTTTGGGCTGTGAGAATTGTTAACAAGGAGGCTCTCAAGCCTCGTGCTGGCAATTGAAAAAGAAAATGGATTAAAGTGTAACTACTGTGTGCCCACCCGTTCATTCACTTTGACTTGTGTAGGGAGAGTGAAGATGATTTCAGATATCAACGTTTGCATACGTTTGAAAAGAAACCTGTTGTCTCTTCTTCATCTGAACTCATTTAATTGTTTACTATTTAAATCCAGGTATTAACAAAAAGTTTGAAGGTCTAGTTGCAAATTAGATGGGTTCAGAACTTTCTAGATAAGGACATGCCCTCTTAGGTTGGTTTTGACCAGCACAATCTTTTAGGCCAGGCTTATTCACTACAACTCAGGAGAAACTATATTTGGTTGTGACTTTTGGGAAGAGTCAGATAAACCCCAGCGCTGGCATTCATATTATTGCACAGCAAGGCTGCAATGTTCTGAACCCACAGTCCTCTCTGTCTTTCATTTTGGCCCTTTGGCTGGCGATAGTAAAGGTGGAGCCCTGCAAGGATTATGAGGAGTTTCAGCTCAGGATGTGGTGGTGTCCAAGTTAGAGGGAGTAGAGTACATTTGTTTCTGTAAATATGTGGTCTCTCAATGCTTCCTGCTATGCTTCCAATTTAGGTGACTGAATTCAGTTTGGATACTTCTGCCACAAAGTGAGGGCATGCTTTGTGAGATTTTTTTTTTTTTGAGATGGAGTCTTACCCTGTCCCCCAGGCTGGAGTGCAGTGGTGTGATCTCACCTCACTGCAACCTCCACCCCCCAGGTTCAAGCAATTCTCCTGCCTCAGCCTCTCAAGTACCTGGGACTACAGATATGTGCCACCACACCCAGCTAACTTTTTTTTTTTTGCATTTTTTGGTTTTTTAGTAGAGACAAAGTTTCACCATGTTGTCTAGGCTGGTCTTGAGCTCCTAACCTCAATTGATCCCCCAGCCTTGGCCTCCCAAAGTGCTGGGATTACAGGCATGAGCCACCACCCCCCCGCCTTAGTGAGGATTTCAAAAAGACTCAAAGAGCTTTACCCATTATATTTCTGTTCTTCTTTTCCGTCTACTATCCTTTCCATTAGCATTTCTGTTATTAATTTTTAATTATCTTAGTAATGCAGAACAATATATCTTGAGATATTTCTATGTTTGCATGTATAGCTCTACTTTCTTTGTTTTAACCACGGCTTGCTTATTCCTTAGTATAGATATACTGTCATTTATTTTTGATATCATTTAAAAATACTTTAGTAATAATAGTGAAGGCAGAATAATGGTTACCTTTGGAGGGGTATTGGTTGGACGTAGTATGCAGGAATCTCCTAGGAGGATGCCATAAATAAATGTTCTATATTTGACTCTGAGTGGTGATTACATGAGTGTATACACATATATAAAAATTGTCATTTGTATACTTTACATACTTCATTGTATGTAAATTATACCACAGTACAAAATTTTTTTTTTTTTGAGACAGTCTCACTCCGTCACCAGGCGCCAGGCTGGAGTGCAGTGGCATGATCTCGGCTCACTGCAACCTCTGCCTCCCAGGTTCAAGCAATTTTCCTGCCTCAGCCTCCTGAGTAGCTGGGACTACAGGTGCGTGCCACTAAACCCAGCCAATTTTTGTATTTTTAGTAGAGACAGGGTTTCACCATGTTGGCCAGGATGGTCTCGATCTCTTGACCTCGTGATCCACCAGCCTTGGCCTCCCAAAGTACTAGGATTACAGGCGTGAGCCACCGCGCCCGGCCAAAACAAAAGTTTTTAAAGTGAACTAGAATCATCACATTTTAAAGATATTATAAAGTGTTAAACTTTATTTCTAAAGAAATAGGATAGGGATGCAGAAAAGGAGAGGTGGGAAGGAAAGGAGCTAACATTTACTAAGCACCTCTTACCTGTGTATTACATAATTTCTCATATTACATCAACAACTCTGTGGAGTGGGTATTCTTTGTTTTTGAGACAGGATCTCACTCTGTCGCCTAGGCTGGAGTGCAGTGGTGCCATCACAGCTCACTGAAGCCTCAACCTCCTGGGCTCAAGCGATCCTCCCACCTGAGCCTCCTGAGCAGCTGGAACTACAGGAGGCTTGACCACGCCTTGTTAATTTTAAAATTTTTTGTAGAGATAGGGTTTCATCATGTTGCCCAGGCTGGTCTTGAACACCTGAGCTCAAGTTATCTGCCCACCTCGACCTCTTCAAGTTCTGGAATTACAGGTGTGAGCCACTGTGCCCAACCATTTTATTTTTTAAAAAATTTTTGTGGGTACATAGTAGGTGTATGTATTTGTGGAGTACCTGAGATGTTTTGATATAGGCATGGAATATGAAAGAAGCACATTAGGGTAAATTGGGTATCCATCCCCTCAAGCATTTATTATTTGAGTTACAAGCAATGGAATTATACTCTTTAAGTTATTTTAAAATGTACAATTATTATTGACTATAGTCACCATGTTGTGCTATCAAATAATAGGACACATTCATTCTTTCTAGCTATTTTTTGGTACCATCTCCACCTCCCCTCAGCTCTCCACTACCCTTCCCAGCCTCTGGTAACCATCCTTCTACTCTCTGTGTTCATTAAGTTCAACTGTTTTGATTTTTCGATCCCACAAATAAGGGAGAACATGCAGTGTTTGTCTTTCTGTGCCTGGCTTGTTTCATTTAACATAATGACCTCTAGTTCCATCTGTGTTGTTGCAAATGAATAGCTCTAATTTTTTTTGATGGCCGAATAGTACTCCATTGTGTATGAGTACCCCATTTTCTTTATCCATTCATCCGTTAATGGACACTTAGGCTGTTTCTAAATCTTGGCTACTGTGAACAGTGCTGCAACAAACAGTGTAGATACCTCTTTGATATACTGATTTCCTTTCTTTTGGGTGTATATATTCAGTAGTGGGATTGCTGGATCATATGGTGGCTCAATTTTTAGTTTTTTTAAGGAACCTCCAAACTGTCTTCCATAGCAGTTGTACACAGTGTATGAGGGCTCCGTTTTCTCCACCTCCTCACCAGCATTTGTTATTGACTGTCTTTTGTATTATAAGCCATTTTAACTGGGGTGAGATGCTATCTCACTGCAGTTTTGAATTGCATTTCTCTGACGATCAGTGTTGTCGCACCTTTTCCTATTCCAGTTTGCCATTTATATGTGTTCTTTTGAAAAATGTGTATTCAAATATTTTGCCTATTTTTGGTTGGATTATTAGATTTTTTTTCCTATTGAGTTGTTTGAACTCCTTATATATGCTGGTTATTAATCCCTTGTCAGATGGGTGGTTTCCAAATATTTTCTCCCATTTTGTGGGTTGTCTCTTCACTTTGCTGATTGTTTCCTTTGCTGTGCAGAAGCTTTTTTTAACTTGATGTGATCCCATTTGTCCATTTTTGCTTTGGTTGCCTGCGCTTTTGTGGGGTTTTGCTCAATAAACTTTTGCCCAGACCAGTGTCCTAGAGATTTTTTCCAATATTTTCTTGTAGTAGTTTCATCGTTTGAAGGAGTGGATATTCACATTTCATTTTTGTGGATGAGAAGATAGACTTAAAAAAGGGTAAGTTTGCATTGGCACATGCTTGGTAAATAACAGGGTCAAGAGTTGAACTAAGATCATTCTAACTCTAAAGTTCTGGATGTAATTCTGAAAAGAGACTGTTAAAGTTTAAGAAAGTAAAGCTCAGAGGCTGAGTGACTTGCCCAAGATCACGTCAAATCCACTCATCTCCTAGCCCACTATACTTTGTTAAAATGTAGTTTTTGAAAAAGATGGGGTCCCACTATGTTGCTCAGGCTGATCTTGAACTCCTAGGCTCAAGTGATCCTCCCACATGAGCCTCCCAAATAGCTGAGACTATGGGGGCATGCCACCATGCCCAGCTCCCACTGTGCAACAACCAACTTCCTCTCCATTTAATTTTCAGAATGTTCCATGTTATTCTTTTTTAGATCCTAGATGAAAATATGTTAAGTGAGGATTTACTGTCAGAGAAACGTCTAGAAATTTCCTACTGTCAAAGATTCAAACATTTAATATTCTTAAAAGGGCGACCTTAAACTATTTGAGAGCCTGAGAACATTCTTATCATTTTTGCCCTAGAGCAACGTGAAAAGTATATGCTTTCATGGAAAATGATTTGGTTTTTACCCTTACATATGTGTATGAAAGTTAAGGACTTTCTGTATTTTGGAAGTTGTGGATGATATATGTTATTTGAAAGGTGGTTAGAATTATATAAACTGACCAAGGAGTATCTGGGGGCAATTTAGGAAAATTCACACTAAAGTATGAATTGCACAAATTTCTATGTCATTTTGGTTATAGAGACTGTTTTTCCGATTTCTGGCTACGTCTGTTTAATTCATTAAAAAAAAAAAAGGGCTAGGTGTGGTGGCTCACGCCTGTAATCACTTTGGGAGGCCGAGGAGGGCAGATCATGAGGCCAGGAGTTCAAGACCAGCCTGATCAACATAGTGAAACCCTGTCTCTACTAAAAATAAAAAATATTAGCTGGACGTGGTGGCGGCACCTATAACTCAGCTACTTGGGAGGCTGAGGCAGGAGAATAGCTTGAACTCAAGAGGCAGAGGTTGCAGTGAGCTGAGATTATATCCTCCAGCCTGGGCAGCAGTGCATGATTCTGTCTCAAAACAAAAAATTAAGTTCCTCTTTCTACACTTTTCATTTTTGAAAATATTTTTTAAAACATTTTTTTGGCTGGGTGTGGTGGCTCATGCCTGTAATCCTAGCACTTTGAGAGGCCTAGGCGGTGAAACTCCATCTCTAATAAAAAAAAACAACCAAAATTAGCTGGGTGTAGTGGTGCGTGCCTGTAGCCCCAGCTATTTGGGAGGCTGAGGCAGGAGAATCACTTGAACCTGGGAGGTGGAGGTTGCAGTGAGTCGAGATTATACCACTGTGCTCCAGCCTGGATGACAGAGCAAGATGCTGTCTCAAAAAAACCAAAAAACAAACAAAAACAAAGCATTTTTTTCTTCGTTCTCCTCCTCCATAAATTTTTTTTTTCTACTTCTCACTACTGAGTTACATATATTTCCATTAAATCTCAGCACTTGGCATGAGATTGTTTACATCAAATCCACTTAATCATTTTTTAGAAATTTATAATTATTCTTTTTTAGTAATGACAGGAATGCAACAAAAACACATACTGCTAATATAATCAGTTTATTTTCATAATTGGAATAAATTCTATTCTGAAATATCATCTATTGAGAACTATGCCCTCAATAGTACATCTCCTAGAATTGTAAATAATAGAATCTTAGAATGTTAGCCATGGAAGAGGCCTAATTTTGCATAGGAGGAAACAAAAGGCCAGGGATCTTTGTGCAAATTGGTTTCTTTAATCAGTCAGCAATCTGACTCATATAACCGAAAGTAAATGATGTTTCCTTATATTATTGCTTACATGAGTCCATAATGCCTACTTCCTTAGTGGAAGTGGTTTTGGAGGTATGTATTATAATGCATGCAAAGTTGGGAATGCTTTTTCGATACTCTTGTCATTTAGTTTGTAAACATAGAATCACTGGTAAAGAAAAAAAGGAGAACAAAAAATTAGCATATTTCTTCTAGCTACTTGGGCTCTATTATTTCTGGAATATATAATTTTATAATATTTAACTCTAAAAGCAGCTAAATTTCCTCTTTTCCAAAATAATGGTTTTCCTTTCTTTTCTGATTATCAAAATAATAAACTGATGCAGAAAATTCAAGAAACAGAGACGTATTAAGAAATAAAGTTATCCTAATTTCCAGTGTTAACATTTTCAAAACATCCTTCCTGATATCTTTCCATGCATTTATTTTATCCATGATATGTGTGTGTGTGCGTATGTGTACATATACATGTATACGTATATCTTTTTAATGTAAATGATATAGTATTATTTTGTACTTTGTCTTTTATTTAATAATCTGCCATGGAGATTTTCTTTTCTTTAATGAGTGTTAACTTCTGTTAGCAACTGCATAGCAATCCATTGTATGGATGTATCAGAATTTAATTAATCCCCAACTGATGGACATTAGGGCCATCAATTTATTATATAATAAGCAAGGACTGAATTAACACTTTACTCCAAGAGCTTATCAGTAAAGCAGATAAGTTCCAAGAAGTCTGATTCATGTTACTGATTTGCTTTTCTAAAACTAGTTGGCTTTCTAAAACCTTATTTTATATAAATATTTATATAAATGTACATATGTAATATGTATATTTTACCAAGTTTTATAGCTACCAACAACATCTGAGAATATAGAGGCAGATTTTGAGTTCACTGACTTGAAAGTCTTCAAATATTCAGAATTAATATGCATTAATTTTGGCAAACAGGTGTCAAATGTTCTTAATGAGTAGATAAAATGAATGTGATAGTAATGATTAGAAGGAAAAACAAGTCTATCCAATGTTTGTCAAGTAGTCAGAAAAAATCTCTTTTTTCTCTATGCCTCTATGCACAGTACTTTGGGTATACCTCTATTGGAGCACTTTTAACATTTTGACTTATATTCTTAGGTGTCTTTCCAGTTAATGTTAGCTCTCTGAGGACAGGAACCATGCTGAAATCCTGCAATCTCATGCAGTGTGTTTGCCCCTTAATAAACTTAGTGGATGAATAAATAGCCACACAAAATTTTCCATTTGCTTCTCTCCCATTTAGAAGCATCCACTTCCCTCTTTTTCCTTTGCTTTTGAAATATACATGTAATATTTGCCCAGGGTAAACAGCCTTGGAGCTTGGGAGACAGTATTGTGTAATGGATGTTAATTTGGCCTGATTTCACTCTTGGCTCTCTGATTTGTTAGATCTATGACCCTGGGCAAGTTGTTTAAGGTCTAATTTTCTCTTCTGTAAAATGAAGATAATAGATTCTACTTAAAAAAGTGTGTCTGGATTAAAGGAGATCATGTTTTAAAGCCTTTAGCAAGTTGCCTACTGTAATACTTGATGAAGGATAGCTGTAACTATTGCTATTTCCTCAAAGGTACAGATATCCTAGTATATACATATGTGTATGTATGTCATTGGCTATTTCTTGCCTTCCATTCTAGTGGACACATCAACTTCTGGGTTGAAAGCAACAAGAACCTAAAAGTTAATAAAGATGAGGGGCTCAGACTCTCAATTTGGAACATATGTCAGTTGATTAAAATTAGGTTTTTATAAAGTTTTCAAAACAAAGAGGTGCTTGGAGTATTGGGATAGGTAGTAATAACCATAAGAGTATTTTAATAGGGTAAAAAATAAAATAACTGTAGGTACTATCTAGCCTAAATCACCACATTGTACAATTCCAGGGAATAAATAGGATAAAAATGTAAAAGTTGAACTACACTGACCTTTGTTCTTTTCCAACTAGCAACCAACCTTTCATAATGACAGCCTACTTGAGTCTTTCTGCACTAGGATTATTATTGCTTTTTACCAGGCTTACCTTTCTGCACTTTAGCATAGGTACCTGAGCTTATTTTCCACGTAACAGTTGAGTCTTAAAAATGTGGGAACAGCCAGGCGCAGTGACTCACACCTGTAGTTCCAACACTTTGAGATACTGAGGTGGGAGAATTGTTTGAGCCCGGGAATTCCAGACCAGCCTGGACAATATGGTGAAACCTCATCTCTGCCAAAAATACAAAAAATTAACTGGGTATGGTGGTGTGTGCCTGTCGTCCCAGCTACTCAGGAGGCTGAGGCAGGAGAATTGCTTGAACCTGGGAGGTGGAGGTTGCAGTGAGCTGAAATTGTGCCATGTCGCTCCGGCCTGGGGGACAGAGTGAGACTCCATCTAAAACAAAAACAAAAAAAACAAAAACAAAAACAAAAACAAAAACAAAAAACAAAAAAAACCCAAACAAAAAAACCCCCCAAAACTGAACAAGTGCTTTTCTAAGTCTATAGAGCAAAAGATGGCAACATTTTCTGAACATAATAAGCATTTTCAAATGTGAGTCAGAGATAGCTCCTTTTTAAAGGCAGAAATTTTTTAAAAAATGAGCAAAACGTTTACTTCGTGGAACATAGTGAATATCCTCTTCTCTGTAAGCAAAAATACACTTCTCCCCATTCCTCTAAGGATGCCAGATCCTGATTCATTTTCTGTTCAAGACTCAGCAGAAACACAATGCTCCATTTTATATAAAGGCTTATTACAACACAATGACAGTACTATAATTTCTGTCAGGGTGAAGTGCTTCACTTGGCTTTGGGCCAGTTAAACTCCGTGTTGTTTAGCACTTCTGCAATTTCTGTCACAGGCAAATACCTTCATGTTTATGCATTCTGTATGCTTTTAGGAAGCATTTTTAAAACGTGGTTTTAACAGCAGCTCATTAGAAGCAACATTTGGACTTTGCATGTGACCAGATTTCTTATCCCCGGTGTGAACATTCAGTTTTTGAGGCATTGCCAGTGAAAGCACCACCCACTTCTGAGGCCGAAGCAGTCGTAAAATCCTTTGTCAAAGGAAACCTGTAATTGTAAAATTCCTCCTTGATTTCATCGTTCGTGTGGACTGAAATAGAGTTCCCTTTTTTTTTTTTTCTGGTTATGTAGTGTGTGGTCATTCTTTTTTTTTTTTTTTTGTGAGACAGAGTCTCACTCTGTCGCCAGGCTGGAGTGCAGTGGCAGGATCTCGGCTCACTGCAATCTCTGCCTTCTTGGTTCAAGTGATTCTCCTGCCCAACTTTTGTATCTTTAGTAGAGACAGAGTTTTACCATGTTGGCCAGGATGGTCTTGATTTCCTGACCTCGTGATCTGCCCGCCTCAGTCTCCCAAAGGTGAGATTACAGGTGTGAGCCACCACGCCTGGCCCCAGTGTGTGGTCATTCTTAATGTTGTTTGAAGAAGTTATAGACAGTTAAGGAAATATCTTAGGGAACTGGCCAAGCTCTACAGCGAGGCACATATCATATTTTTGTCTATTTAATGAAAAAAGACAAGAATGTTTTTCCTGAAGCCTTCTGGTCTGACTCCCAATACCTACCTGCCTGTGGATAGCACTGTGGACTTTTGCCCTGGAAGACTACTGCCTGCATAAATGTTTTGTAAGCCTTACTTCCTGGATGGGAACCAACTGATTGCTTACATGTGAGACTCACCTCTCCTGTGAACAGTGCTGGTGGCTGCTGGGTCCTGGAGTCATGTAGTGGTAAAGGGGACGTGCTAGAAGGAGACAGAGGAAGAGTTCTTTGCAGGAGCACAGCTGTGTAGCAGGCCTTTGATCCAACAGCAAAACTAAGCCTAGCAAGTTAGTTATCTCATTCCTTTTTAGCAATATGACATGACAAACGTGCTGCAATGACTTCCAAATACGTCCCTCCTTTTTGCTTAGATTAGGGGTAGAATGAGGATAGAAAATGAGAGGTCTAAGGAAAAACAAAGTATTTGTTTATTCGGACATTTACTGACTCTAAATGCAAACATTTACTAAGTCCTCTCTGCAGGCCAGGTACTGTGCTCAGTGTTTTACAGGTGTTCTCTCTCTTCATTCTTACCATAACCACCAAGTAGATAAATGCCAACTTCTGTTTAGCAGTTGAGGACATTGAGCCTTTGGGGTGGTTAAGAAACTTGCCTAAGGTGACGTGGTAGTAAGAGGCAAAGCTGGGTCTCTACCCCGATGTGATGCCAAGCCTGTGCTCTTAACCACTGTGCTATACTGCCTCCCTGTGTTAGAATGTCTTTTATCCCCAGCACTGTGGAAGATAAGAAGTAGAAGATAAAAAACCTGCTACATGGTACATGCCTTGAGATAATATTGTATATGTTTGCCATTATATTATATTCTTATGTTAGGGTATGCTAAATTGCTATGTTCTGTATGAAACAACCAGGAAACTTAACTGGGCTCAAGCAAATGTAATTCAAGCTGTTTGATCTCTAAATATGATTATAATGATCTCTTTCTGTTGGCCTCTCTGTCTGTCCCTGGTTTTCTGAAGAGATCTTTTATTTTGTATGTACAGTTGTGACTGAGAAATACCAGCTGCAGGGGAACAATTCATAACATTACCTTCCCCCTCGCCTCTTCCCTCCCTACAACCCCCGGTCCTGGCGAGTGCTATTATTTTGAATGAATATGATTGACAGAGATGGGAAGCTCTCACATTTATTTCTCTTATAAAATATACTAAAGCCAAAACTTCTCCAAAAGAGGTCCCAGCACTTTCCTCTGGTTCAGACACAAACCTTTGGGAAAAAAGTTGCTGCCAGTGAAACATAGTTGAAAAACAGAGAGGCAGAAGGAGGAGGAACACTTTTAGGAGTTTCAAGCACTGTGATAGCCATTGTCTTTTACTTTTGGAATCCTGAGGGATAGTTACATCTCAAAGCAAGAACTGAAGATAATTCTCCAGATTATCTAATGTTCTGTTACACAGACATCAGATTTCAGGTTGGTCTAATTTTCTTTGACTACTCATTTCTGAAAATTGCCTGTGGGATACAGAATCCATCCTTAAATTAAGCCTTCCCCTGGCCGGGCACGGTGTCTCACGCCTGTAATCCTAGCACTTTGGGAGGCCAAGGCGGGCAGATCACTTGAGGTTAGGAGTTCGAAACCAGCCTTACCAACATGGTGAAACCCTGTCTCTCCACTAAAAATACAAACGAATTAGCTGGGTATGGTGCCTTGAACCTGGGAGGCAGAGGTTGCAGTGAGCTGAGATTGTGCCACTGCTCCAGCCTCAGTAATAGAGCAAGACTCTGTTTCAAAAAAAAAAAAAAAAAGCCTTTCTCTAATTTCATATTCTGTGTGAGGGAGTATCCTTAGGTAACCTAAATCAGAATAAATCTGTATCCATTCCCCTGGTCTTCCATACAAGTATAAAGCTTTCTGCTCTACTAGAGGCTCTCAACCTCCTGTGTTTGTAGAAACTTTCAAGGGCTGTAAGTATTGGCAACACAAATAAGGGCTTAAAGGAATCGAAACCACACCACTATCTTCAGTATGATATGATGATAAAATAGTATCTTATGGCATACATGCAAGTACATACAGCAAAGGCACAGCTCCTATGCTTCCCTTTCCATGCCATGTCTACGTCTGAGGACTGCTCAGTTTACTGCCCTTACCTTGATATCTCATATGTTTGGAGAACGGTGTTTCCATGTTTAAGAAAACACGTAATTGTTCTTTGTTGCAATCTGTCATTATGCCACACCCTTTACTTTTTGCAGGATGAATCTTGATAGACCTCAGTATAACCATACGTATACTCAGTTGCAGCAAAAACAAATTTTACAAAATTTTGACAAAACAAATGGGGTGCCATAGCATACTGTTGGAAAACTACTGCCGTATATACCTGAAGAGTAAATCACAACAAAAAGAAGAGCAGAATGAGGCCGGGTGCAATTGCTCATGCCTGTAATCCCAGCACTTTGGGAGACTGAGGTGGGCGGATCACTTGAGGTCAGGAGTTTGAGACCAGCCTGACCAACATGGTAAAACTCTGTCTCTACTAAAAATAAAGAAATTAGCTGAACATGGGGGCGGGCGCCTGTAATCCCAGCTACTTGGAAGGCTGAGACAGGAGAATATCTTGAACCCAGGAGGGGGAGGTTGCAGTGAGCTGAGATCACAGCATTGCACTCTAGCCTGTGCAACAGAGTGATACACTGTTTAAAAAAAAAAAAAAAACAAAACCGAATGGAAAAATTGGAATTGCATCTGAGGGTCTTTGCCCAGGGGCTTTACACTGGCATCTGAAAGCAGACTTTTGCCCTTCTCCTCGTGGGATGACAATACGAGGCTGCCTTTCCAGTTGGTCACACTTAGAGTTGACTGCTCTGGGAGACATGTGGACATGAGGTAGCTGGATGAAGCCTGGATGATGTCCCAGAATTTCAGCGGGTTCTTTCATAGTTTGATGATGTAGAGGTGTGGATATGTGGAGAATAACATTATATATATATATACTTAAAAGTTAGCACTTGCTTGGTATTAAAGGCTCAGGTTTGCAAGCATCTGCCTTGCATTTAGAGAAGCTGGTGGTATTATCACTCCATGTTCAGAATTACCCAAGTGATTCCAGGAAGATTAGGCAAGTTGATTTTATTATCATGCACATTAATTTAGGAATTTGGCTGGAAACGTTCTTTCCCTTTTCCTTAAAGCAAATATCTAAAGTTGATCCTTTTTAAATACTACAGCATTCGTTTTCCTCAAGTTTCTTAGTATCATAGGCAAATGTAAATCCTGGATAGTTTGGAGGAATGAATCAAAAAGAGAAGAAATGAATAAAACCTAAGAAATTTCATTCAGAATGAGCCTGTGCCTAATGCTTATGTGCAGTGTGGGTAGGGCATAGCTACCTGATTCAAAATCTTTCCTTCCTTCCTTCCTTCCTTCCTTCCTTTCTTCCTTCCTTCCTTCCTTCCTTCCTTCCTTCCTTCCTTCCTTCCTTCCTTCTTTCCCTCCCTCCCTCCCTCCCTCCCTTCCTCCTTCTTCCTTTCTTCTTTCTTTCTTTAGACAGAGTTTCACTCTTGTTGCCCAGGCTGGAGTGCAATGGTGCATTCTCAGCTCACCACAACCTCTGCCTCCTGGGTTCAAGAGATTCTCCTGCCTCAGCCTCCCGAGTAGCTGGGATTACAGGCATGTGCCACCATAGCCAACTAATTATGTATTTTTAGTTGAGACAAGGTTTCACCATGTTGGCCAGGCTGGTCTCGAACTCCTGACCTCAAGTGATCCACCTGCCTTGGCCTCCCAAAGTGCTGGGATTACAGGCATGAGCCACCACAACTGACCTCACATTATTTGTTGATGGTTTACCATCTACCTAGTATATATTCTAGTCTTTGGGGATAAAACAGTGAATAAGACAGATCAGTTTCTGCTGTGGCTGATCTTAAATTTTAGTGGGAAGGGTGAATGTTAAACAAGTATACAAATGAATATATAACATGTCAAATAAAGAGGGAATTGAGAGTGATGGGTGGGGAAGGAGCCATGAGTGCTAATTCATAACCAGTAGGTAGGGAAGGATTTCTGATAAGGCGACATTTGAACAGGGAACTGGTGAGCCATGTGGGTGTCTACAGCAACTGTACTCAGGCTGACGAACATCACAGGCAAAAACCCTGAGGAGGCAGCAAAGTTGGCACATTCAAGAGCAGCAGGAAGACCATTGTCTTCCTGGCAGGATCAAAGTGAGCCAAGAAAGCACTGGAAGGTGGTCAGATGAGGGTGCAGGGGAATCGTGTGGGTCCTTACAGACTGAGGTGAGAATCTGGCTCTTATTCTGAGTAAGAGGAATCTACTGGAAGAGTTTGAGCAGAGGAATGACATGATCAGGCTTATGTTTTTGGCTTCTGTGTGGAAGACATGGTGGATGGGAAAGTGGGTAGGAGGGTATTTTGATCATTCAGTGAGAGTGCACGGTGGTCTGGACCAGGATAATAGCAGCGACAGTGATGAGAGATGGTCAGACTCTGGATGTATTTTGAAGATGGGGTGGACATGCTTTGCTGCTGGACTGAATGTGGAGTGTGAAAGAAAGAGAGGAGTCAGGCTGAGGTGGTGGCCCATGCCTGTAATCCCAGCACTTTGGAAGGCCAAGGCAGGTGGATCACTTGAGGCCAGGAGTTTGAGACCAGCCTGGGTAACATGGTGAAACTCTGTCTCTACTAAAAATACAAAAATTAGCCAGGTGTGGTGGTACATGCCTGTAGTCCCAGCTACTCTGGAGGCTGAGGCATGAAAATTGCTTGAACTGGGGAGGTGGAGGTTGTAGTAAGCCAAGATCATGTCACTGCACTCCAGCCTGGGTGACAGAAAGAGACTCTGTCTCAAAAAAACAAAAACAAAAACAAAAACAATGAAAGAGAGGAGTCAAAGATTATTCCAAGGTATTTGCCACTTGCCACTTGGTGTCCAGAGAAAGGCCAGTTCCCCAGGCCTTTCTAGATGACAACCGTGGGTGAGAATGAAGGCACAGGGAGACAGGATATGCATAGAAAAGGGATTTCGGTGGCTTGTTTCTTGTTGCATAATTATAAACTGTTTTGCTCTCAGCTACATATTTGGTACCCTGAGTCTGCAATGATATTTGGAAAGCCTCAAACCAAACCAAAGCATTTCCTCTGCCGTCCTGGGGGCAGTTCTAATTGCTCCTTCTCAAGAAAGAGAAAAGGGTGGAGAGAAAGGTAGAGAGAAGAAAAATCTTTGCTTAAACAATTGGAGGATGGGCCAAGAAGCTTGAAGTCTTTTTTTTTTTTTTTTTTTTTGGAAGAAGGAGGGCCAGTATGAAATTTGCAAAATTATGAAGGACTGGAGAAAAAAACCCCACCTATTTTTTCACCTTTCCTTTCAACATTAGAATTAGCCCGGTTAAGCTTCAAGGAGGTGGTGTTTAGGCAGTGAACAGGAATTACTATTTTATGCAGCAGTTAATAAATAGATAGAACTTGGCACTCCAAGGATAATATAGATGGAAAATATAAATGTACTTGATAAGTGTTTAGAAAACTTGCAGCTAGTATATATAATAAATTATTACATAAACTAGGGATTCAGTTATAATCTACCAAAATTAATTGAATGTGTACTTTGGGTATATTATGCTAACTGCTATGGCAGATAGAGTAACGAATAAAATACAGTTCTGGTGCTCAAGAGTTTCTAATCAATAGGAATGACAACATGCATATGTGTAAAAATTCAGACTCCTTTACACTCTGGTAGATTAATTACATTAACAGCCCTTCCCAGTTTTCACAGCCCTTGCCCCGAACCTTTGAGTTCCCTCCCACTCTGACTCTGGGCTCATGGTATGACTTGCTTTGTTTTGGTCCTGGAATGTTAGCAAACATGATGCAAGCAGAGGCTTGAAAAGCACATGCGTTTCCTCTTGCCCTCTTGCATGATTGGGTATGTTCTCTTTATCATCTCTTCCTTGTCATGAGGACTCACCTAGGCTAACGTAGTGCCAAATGTGAGACACATGTGGAGGAGATTCAAGGCCATCCTAAACCTATCACAGCCAGCTGACTCCGAAACGCACGAGACAGCTCTGGCAAGATCAGCAGGAGTGCTTCCTAATGCACACTCTGACTGCATATGCCTACGTGACCCTAGTTCAGACTAGGGGAACCACCCTGCTGAGTGCTGACCCACAGATTTATAAGCAAGAATAAGTCACTTTTTTTTTTTTTTTTTTAAATAGTCTTGCTCTGTCGCCCAGGCTGGAGTGCAGTGGTGCAATCATGGCTCACCATAGCCTTGACCCTCCTGGTCTCAAGTGATCCTCCTGCCTCAGCCTCTCAAGTAGCTGGGACTATCGGTACGTGCCACCACACCAGGCATGGCTATTGTTTGAAGCCAGTTTTGGGATGATTTTTATGCAGCACCATTGTGGCAGTAGATAACTGGTATAGGCACTCAAGCCTCTTTGCAAGTGGTCCCTGCCTTTCCAGCTTCTTGTCCCACCTCCCCCATGCCCTTTATTTTATTTTATTGAGACAGGGTGTTACTCTGTTGCCCAGGCTGGAGTGCAGTGGCACAATCTCGGCACAACCTCTGCCTCCTGGGTTCAAGTGATTCTCCTGCCTTAGCCTCCTGAGTAGCTGGGATTACAGGCACCTACCACCATGCCCACCTAATTTTTTTTGTATTTTTAGTAGAAAGAGGGTTTCACCATGTTGACCAGGCTGGTCTCGAACTCCTCACCTCAGGTGATCTGCCTGTCTGGCCTCCCGAAGTGTTGGGATTACAGGTGTGAGCCACCGCACCTGCCCACCCATGCACTTTATACTACAGGCAACTGAATTACCTGAATTTCTGAAATGGAACATGGTTTCTCATGCCTTTCCATATGTAATATTTTACTTCTGGCATGTTCTTCACACCTCTCTCTGTCTCGACAACTGTCCTTTTCTTTTTCTGTTTTTTTGTTTTTTGTTTTTTTGAGATGGATATTTGTTCTGTTGCCCAGGCTGGAGTGCAATGGCGTGATCTTGGCTCACTGCAACCTCTGCCTCCAGGGTTCAAGCAATTCTCCTGCCTCAGCCTCCTGAGTAGCTGGGACTACAGGCATGTCCCACCATGCCCAGCTAATTTATTTTTGTATTTTCAGTAGAGACAGGGTTTCACTGTGTTAGCCAGGATGGTCTCCATCTCCTGACCTGGTGATCAGCCTGCCTCAGACTCCCAAAGTGCTGGGATTACATGCGAGAGCCATCGTGCCCAGCCGACAACTGTCCTTTCTTCAACACCTGTTTTGCTCCTCTGGAAAGTCATCCTGACACCCGAGGCTGGGTTCAGTGCTCTTTCCCTGTGCTTCTGTGAGCATCTGTAGCAGAGAATGCACACATGGTTACAGGTTTTTTTTTTTTTTTTTTTTTTTTAAGACAGAGTCTTGCTCTGTTTCCCAGGCTGGAGTGCAATAGCACGTCTCAGTTCACTGCAACCTCTGCCTCCCAGGTTTAAGCAATTCTCCCTGACTTTGTCTCCTGAGTAGCTGGGATTACAGATGCTGCCAGCACGCCTGGCTAATTTTTGTATTTTTAGTAGAGACGGGGTTTCACCATGTTGGCTAGGCTGGTCTTAAACTCCTCATCTCAGGTGATTCGCCTGCCTCAGCCTCCCAAACTGTTGAGATTACAGGCGTGAGCCACCACCGCGCCTGACCACAGTTACAATTTAGTATGCTAAGTTTTCTCTCTCCCTCTGAAGCCAAAGTTTCCAAAAAACAGGAACCGTGTATTCTCTACATCCTGAATACAAGGTTTGGCACAACATACGTTTGCAAGTTTGCAAAGACATTTCTTTACCTTAATGTCACTGAGTTCTAAGTCTCATAGAGAAAGGAGAAGTTTCTAAGAGAACAGGGAAGTTTTCACACAAGAAACTTAATGGGTGGAGAGGGTTTCAGAGGTGGTGAAGAACATTTCGGGCAGAAGCAACAGCCATAGACGATGGCAGTGTGGTACTCAGGTAATTGAAGCATCCAGTATTATTGCAGTGAAGTATTCATGAGCAGGTGCAATCAAAGGCAGGCCATTTTGTAGGGGGTTGAATAGCATCTCAAGGTATTGGGGCTTCATTTTACAGGGCAGTGACACCATAAAGAACCGTAGTTTCAAGGGCTATTTTGGAAGCAGTGTATAGGGTATATTGGGGGTTAGGAAAGAAGGAGACTGGATATGTAGAACCATCCCTTGGCTTTTGGAACAATCCAGACAGAAGGCAATAGTGAAAGTGGGAACATGTAAAAAGAACATATGGGGCCAGGCACCGTGGCTTATGCCTGTAATCCTAGTACTTTGGGAGGCTGAGGCGGGCAGATCACGAGATCAGGAGATGGAGACCAGCCTGGCCAGCATGGTGAAACCCTGTCTCTACTAAAAATACAACAATTAGCCTGGCATGGTGGTGTGCACCTGTAGTTCTAGCTACTCCAGAGGCTGAGGCAGCAGAATCGCCTGAACCCAGGAAGCAGAGGTTGCAGTGAGTTGAGATCATGCCACTGCACTCCAGCCTGGGTGACTTTGGGAGGCCGAGGTGGGCAGATTACCTGAGGTTAGGAGTTCAAGACCAGCCTAGCCAACATGGTGAAACCCTGTCTCTACTAAAAAAAAATACAAAAATTAGCCGAGCGTGGTGGTGGGTGCCTGTAATCCCAGCTACTCTGGGGGCTGAGGCAGGAGAATCATCTGATTCCTGGAGGTAGAGGTTGCAGTGAGCTGAGATTGTGCCATCGTACTCCAGCCTGGGTGACACAGTGAAACTCTGTCAAATAAAACAAAATAAAATAACATATAGGACATTGTAACTAAATGTGGGAGACGAGAAACAGAAGATAATTGAAGATGACCCCTAGATTTTTTTCCTAGTGTCTGGAAAAGAGGAACAGGCTTGACAGGAAGGTTAAGTAGAGTTGGGACATACTGAGTTTGAGATGTATGTAGGTGGAGATCTCTAGCAGGCAGTGAGCAATGTGGACCTGGAGTTCAGATCAGAACTGGCATACCTGGGATGTTTTACCTATAAAGGATATTCAAAGACTGAGGCTCAGAGAGATGAGAAGCCCAAGAGTAGATCCATGTATAATGCTTTACTCCCAGGACAAGAAGAGAAAGTAGAGTCTGCAAGGGAGACAGAGATAGACAAAGAAACCAGAGTTCGAAAAGGGGAGGTGGCAGACAGTGCAAAGAAGTTTCCTAAGAATGGGATGAGGAATCAGTTTCAGACAGGAAGAGAAGCTGAGGAGAATGAGGACTGGGGAGGGGCCTGTGGATTTGATCATTGAGAGGCTGTTGAGAAGAGACTGTTTTGGCCTATAGTTATGATTTTTTTTTTTTGAGACAGAGTCTTGCTCTGTTGCCCAGGCTGGAGTGCAGTGGCGCGATCTTGGTGACTGCAACCTTTGCCTCCTGGGTTCAAGTGATTCTCCTGTCTCAGCCTCCTGAGTAGCTGGGACTACAGGCGCATGACAGCATGCCTGGCTCATTTTTTGCATTTTTAGTAGAGACGGGGTTTCACTGTGTTAGCCAGGAGGCTCTCGATCTCCTGACCTCATGATCCACCCACTTTGGCCTCTCAAAGTGCTGGGATTATAGGTGTGAGCCACTGGGCCCAGCCTATTTATGGGTTTTGAAGCCAACTTTCAAGGATTGAGCTGGGATAAAGAGGAGGTAGAGGCAGAGAGTATAGAGTCCAAGAGATTTCATAAAGAGAAGAAAGAGAGAGATGAAACAGTAGCCGGGAGTTGAGGTAAGACATTTATATGATTTGGGGATCTGTGTAGATAAATGGGAGGGGGTGGGGTGGGAATGGGGTTGGGATAAGGGATGGCTGAAAACCTCTCAGAGGAGATGGGAGAAGCTAGGGTTGAGAGCATACAAGGAGGGATTTGCCTTTAGTAGGGGGAACTTCACTTCTTTTTTCTGAGATGGGAAATAGAGGAGAGACATTCATCGTTTGCCATTATGGGGAGCAACGATAGCTGCACACAGTCTGTGTTAGACTGTACTCAGAGACAAAATATCACACTGGATGATCAGCCACTTGACATGGTATGGCAATTATAGTTTTCAAAATGCTTATTTCAGAGGTCATATTTAAAAGAGGAAATGCAAGTATATTAGTCTCTTCAATAACCTACTTGTCTATATGACCAAGAAATGTTAAGTTGCTAAGTGGTAAAAATCAAATATTTGTTCATGGTTTTCTAAAGAGTGGGAAATCAAGCAGATGATGTTTATCGAATGCTTGCTTATCTATTAATAATCGTTTTTAAAAAAAGTCTCCAAACATTGGGGGTAATAGAAATGAATAGTAATTTCAGTGCAATGTAGGCACATCCTCTATATGCCTTTTATTTTATTTTAGATGGAGGTCTCACTCTGTCACCCAGGCTGGAGTGCAGTGGCGTAATCATGGCTTGCTGCAGCTCACCCCTTCTTGGGCTCAAGCAATCCTCCTGCTTCAACCTCCAGAGTAGCTGGGATTACAGGTGTATGCCACCATGCCCGGTTAATTTTTACATTTTTTGTAGAGCTGGGGGTCTTGCCATGTTGTCCAGGTTGGTCTTGAACTCCTGACTTCCTGTAATTCTCGCATATTGGCCTCCCAAAGTGCTGGGATCACAGAAGTGAGCCACCATGCCCGGCTTCTATATGCCCTTTTTATTTGGAATTAGTACTTTGTAAAATAGAAGAACATTTCACAAGCAGTTTCAAAAATAGACCCATAACTGTATATATAAATATCTCCTTGCTCATATAATTAAGCCTGCAGCAAATACATGCCCATGAAAATATTTGTATTAAATCAGTAGATATTTATAAATAATTAAAAAAATTTATTCATCAAAATTCTCCTTAATGCAGTTCATGCTTTTATGACAAAAAGAAAATCTCAAGAATTGATCTTTGAACCAAGTCTTTGTATAGGGAGCAGTTGAAATGAGGTTTCTCATTGCTATGCTTGCTTGGTTTAAGGTAGTTTTAATACTCTTGAGTCTGCCCTAGAAACTGGTTTATTAAAATATTTGGGTGACCTATTATATTTTTGACTGAGGATGCCAAGATGCAGATGAAAAAAGTCTAAGGGCAAACAAGGCTGTGGCAGATGGTTGCACGTTCTCACGTTGCTTTCATGTGGCAGGAAGGGAACCGCCATTCCCCACACACCCTTTGCCTCTTTTCCTTCTGCCCCTGTGCAGACTATTGATGATGTTCTCTAAGGAAGGGCTGGGGAGCTGAGGGTGCTTCCCAGAAGGAAGGCTGCTTTGATCTCTGCTGGACGGACAAGTGACCCTGATCTCTTGGGTCATGTGTTTCTTTGAGGATCCCCAGTTCATGCTGGTGTCTGGACAAGGAAGAAACGCTGTCCCTCCACTCCCAGCTGTGGGGGCCTTGGCTGCATGGCCCAATCCATCAACATTCTAACACACCCTACTGAAGATGAATCCTTACAAGTCTGAACTTTGGTTTGGGCGACTAATAATAAAAGCTTTTTTTTTTTTTTTTTTTTTTTGCCCTTTTTACAAAACATCTCAAGAAAAAATGCTTTTAATACTGGAACCCTAATAAACAAGAAAATTAGATTTTTTTTGATGAGGAAATACCTTGATGCTGATGCCTAAAACAGAAGATAGAAGTAACCATCCCTCTCCAAACATTGTTATTTAATCTATTTAATAATTTTGAATTCTTTGGAGATAAAGCAAAATGTAAGCAAAAATAGGAGAGAAAGAAAAATATGTATATTTGCTTTATGGTTTACAAACACTAAGATATGGAAATTATTGCTTGGGCATCTATAATTCTTAATAAAAATTCCAGGAAATTTGTGTAAAAAAATAGCATACATACCTGGGCATGGTGGCTCACGCCTGTAATCCCAGCACTTTGGGAGACCAAGGTGGGCAGATCACCTGAGGTCAGGAGTTCAAGACCAGCCTGGCCAACATGATGAAACCCCTTGTCTACTAAAAACACAAAAAAATTAGCTGGGCGTGGTGGTAATCCCAGCTGCTGGGGAGGCTGAGGCAGCAAAATTGCTTGAACCCAGGAGATGGAGGTTGCAGTGAGCAGAGATAGCACCTCTGCACTCCAGCCTAGGTGACAGAGCGAGACTTGTCACAAAAACAAAAACAAAAAACAAAAACCATGAAGCTAGGGAGGAGGAGAATTTCACTTTCTGAGGAATTCTCAAGAGCAGACATCTTAGAGGTGTGTCATTTATGTGTCAAAAAGAAAAATGGTGTGTCGCTCAAATTTATCCTTCTTGTTCCTATTTTCTATAAGAGTTGATACTGAAACTAAGTCAGGAGCAAGGGGCTTCCCTTTATTTTCTGAAGGTTTCCAGGCCTGCGCTCTGTTTCTTCTATCTCTTTTTGGCCCTTAGAATCCTGCAGGCAACTCAGACCACTAAGCCCTTTCTCTCCATTCCCATGTACAGGGAGGTAAGACCTTAATTACAAACCACACATTTATATACTCTGACAGAATATGATTGCTAATAATCTAAATCTTGGTGGTTTATTTCAGACTGGAAGTTCTAATGGCTTTGGGGAGTGCATTCTTGGTATTTTGATTTTTTTTTTTTTTGGTATAACTGTTTATGTATATGTGTTCACAGATATCTATTTGAGTGACCATATGGTTCCCTTAAATACTTCAGTGATTCTTTTTCATCTTCAGATAAAGCCCCAGCACTTTAGCATGCCTGAAATCCTCTTTTTCTTACTCTTTGTCTGGCTGACACTTCCTCTTTATGGGTTCAGCTCAGCATTCATCACTTACAGGAAATGTCTGAGGTCCCAGAATGTATACAGGGCTCTCATCTTTCTTCCTGAATTACTTAGCATATTATAATAAAATTATTCACTGATTCATTGGTTCAGCAAATATTTATTGAGGACCTACACTTATTAACCTAGCACTATAAGCTCCACCACATCAGGCTTCTCTGCTAAAAAATAGATCTCCATAAATATTTGCTCAACTAAAATAGATACATATTATTTTTAGTTTTAGGGGAAAGGCTTAATTGTTTGTGATGAGTGTAATCGCTGTTAGAGAGGCAGTGTGATGCGAAAGAGAGAGAGAAACATGACCTTACTGGAGTCACAATCAGAATAACTTAGTGTAGGTGCTGGCTAAGAGCCTACCTTTCACAGTCAAAATACGTAGGTTGAAACCCTGGCTCTTCTGTTTGCTGGCTTTGTGACATCAAGCCAATTATCTTTGTGTCTCATATGTAAGATGGAGGTCATGATAATACCTGATCTACAAGGTTATTGAGAGAATTATATGAGGAAGAGAGTGTATTATAAATTTTGCAGTGACATATTTATTTATTCAGGGTTTTTTTTGTTTTGAGACAGAGTCTTACTCTGTCGCCTAGGCTGGAGTGCAGTGGCGTGATCTTGGCTCACCACGACCTCTGCCTTCCAGGTTTGAGCAATTCTCCTGCCTCACCTCAGCCTCCTGAGTAGCTGGGACTACAGGCTTGCGCCACCAAGCTCAACTAATTTTTGTGTTTTTAGTAGAGATGGGGTTTCACCATGCTGACCAGGCTGGTCTTAAGCTCCTGACCTCAGGTGATCCACCCCGCTCAGCCTCCCAAAGTGCTGGGATTACAGTTGTGAGCTACCATGCCCGGCCGATTTATTCAGATTTTAAACTTTCTCATTTTGATCCTTGATCCTGTTCTCAAACTTGAATGTGTATACAAATCACCTGAGGATCTGGTTCAGCTGCAGTTTTTGATTTAGTAGGTCTGAGGTGGGGCCTAAGATTCTGCATTTCTAATGAGCTCCCAGGAAATGCTAATGCTGTGCTCCACAGACCAGTATTTGGTCTGGTCTAGAGTCGTGGTTCTTATATCTCACTGTGCACCAGCATCTCCTGGAGGGCTTGTTTAAACATGATTGCTGAGCCTCACACCTGGAGTTTCGGCTTTAGCAGATGGAGGGTGAGGCTGAGAATTTGCATTTCTTTTTTACTTTTTTCTTTACTTCTTCTAAAAAATAAAAACAACAAAACGGGATACATGTGCAGAATGTGCAGGTTTGTTACATGGGTATAGGTGTGCCATGGTGGTTTGCTGTACCTATTGACCTGTCCTCTAAGTTCCCTCCCTTCATCCCCCACTCCCCAAAAGACCCTGGTGTGTGTTGTTCCCCTCTTTGTGTTCATGTGTTCTCAATGTTCAACTTCCACTTATGAGTGAGAACATGCAGTTTTTTTTTGTTTTTTGTTTTTTTTGAGACAGTCTCTCACTCTGTCACCCAGGCTGGAGTCAGAGGTGCGATCTTGGCTCACTGTATCCTCTGCCTCCCAGGTTCAAGTGATTCTTCTGCTTCAGCCTCCTGAGTTGCTGGGATTAAAGGCGCCTGCTACCACGCCTGGCTTAATTTTGTATTTTTAGTAGAGATGGGATTTGGCCATGTTGGCCAGGCTGGACTTGAACTCCTGACCCCAAATGATCTGCCCACCTTGACCTCCCAAAGTGCTGGGATTACAGGCGTGAGCCACCACACCCGGCCTCATGGTTTTCTGTTTCTGGGTTAGTTTGCTGAGGATGATGGTTTCCAGCTTCATCCATGTCCCTGCAAAGGACATGATCTCATTCCTTTTTATGGCTGCATAGTTGAGAATTTGCATTTCTAACAAGCTCTCAGGTGATGCTAACGCTGCTGATCTGGGAACCTCATCCTTTGAGAACCACTGATCTAGTAAGATTGTTTTACTCAGGAGTAAATTAATTACTTTGCTATGCTTCAGAAAACAGGAATTAGAGATTTAAGACTTGGATTCTGCCTCTTAGATTATAATTCTTGTGCCTAAGCACATTTAATACTATTTTTTTTTTAACAACGATGGGTGCTAATATGTTTCTATGGACTTTGCTTTGTCAAGGTCTGCCACAGCTGTAGTAACAATTTAACCCTAATCTGGGACCCTGGCAAAGATTACCCTGAGAACCAATGAGATTTTATTTCTTGATTAGACATCTCCCTTCCCTCTTAAGATGAAGGTAGAAAAGAGAGGATAGTATTTTAGTAAGGTTCTCATCAGGCATAGTGACCAGTGGCCCCTGTATTGATGACTTTTACCATTAGAAATAACATACTAACATAATGGATTCTCTTCACGGACTTAATGGGAAGGTTGGTACAGATATGCTTGACCGATAGTCATGGGTTATATGACTCCTCAAGAGTTTACTCACAGAAAATCATTAAAAAAAATGTGTGTGTGGTTCAAAGTTGTCCCTAATGGAAGCAAACATTAGGAAGATGTAACATCAGTTTATTGGTATTCTTTTTTTTTTTTTTTTTGAGATGGAGTCTTGCTCTGTTGCCCAGGCTGGAATGCAGTGGCACTATCTTGGCTCACTGCAACCTCTGCCTCCCAAGCGATTCTCCTGCCTCAGCGTCCCGAGTAGCTAGGACTACAGGTGCATGCCACCAAGCCTGGCTAAGTTTTTTAAATATATTTTTAGTAGAAACGGGTTTCACCATGTTAACCAGGATGGTTTTGATCTCCTAACCTTGGGATCTGCCCGCCTTGGCCTCCCAAAGTGCTGGGATTACAGGTGTGAGCCACTGTGCCCGGCCTGGTTTATTGGAATTCTAGCTCTTTGGAGTGGAGAGATGTTGGCAGCACTTTCTGCAAGATCAGTTGTTCTCTGAGCAGCCTCTTCAGTTTAAAAGAGAAAAGTAAAATGCCGTGAAACCAAATCGTACTTCCTTATCTGGGAAGTGGATCAACTGTCTATGTCCAGTTTATGGTCCCTTCTTCACTCTAGGATGGTGTGCTATATTCTGGAGTGAGTTGAAGAGTGGTTCTTGTCCTCAGGATATTTATCCTTTTAAGAGAGATGAGGATTTATGTAAATAATTATACTAAGGGCAGAATAGAATAATTGATGTATCAACCATACTACCAATGTGAAGAGGGAATGCAGAGGAAACAATAATACATTTTGCTTGAGGAAGTTGGCAATGGCTTAAGGAGGCTGTGGCATGTGGGCTGAGACTTTAAAATTAAGAAGATTTCAGAGCTGGGCGTGGTGGCTCGTGCCTATAATCCCAGTTACTCAGGAGGCTGAAGTGAATGGATTACTTGAGGCCAGGAATTCAAGACCAGCCTGGGCAATGTCACAAGACTCCCTCCCGTACTCCCACAACTCTAAACAAGTTAAAAAAATTAGCTAGGCATGGTGGTGTGCACCTGTAGTCCCAGCTACCTGGGAAGCTGAGGCTGAATGGCTTGAGCCCAGGAATTTGAGGCTGCAGTGAGCTATGATCACACCACTGTACTGCAGCTTGGGCAATACAGTGAGACCCCTGTCCCTTTAAAAAAAAAAAAGGGATTTCAGTAGATGGAGGCCTGTTAAGAAGTTTATAGCCATGTACTTACTATACTAGAACTAAAGTTTCCACTTAGTAGATCTCACAAACATTGTAAGGGTTACTTTCCCTCAAGTGAGTGGTATATAACACAAGAAAATAGAAATGAACTTTACCAAAGGAAATATGTGTTACATTTTGTTACATGAAAAGTCAATGTTCGCTTAGATTTTTTTTTAAATTTCTGTTCCCTGATTGCCTCAAGACCCAGTGAGATTTTGGTTGTTGACCAGATGCCTGGTTTTCTGTTGGCCCTGTCTGCACAATTCTAAAATGGAATTCAAGGCTGACTATAGTTTAAAGACTGATAATCTTCAACTTTAGAGGACATTGCTGTGGATTATCTTCTTTACATCTTGCAGAGCCCCATAGATTGTTTATAATAAGAAAGTTGGACAAGATACAGAAGAGATCAAATTGTCTTTTTAGATCTATATTTAAATTTGATGGGACCCAAACTTGCTCCTTTGCTCTGTTATCACGTCTGCTTTGGGACCCACTAGACTGTCATTTACTTGACTGTCCCACTTCCTCAACTGTTCTGTTTCCCCCATCAGCAGTTTTCTGGTATCATTTCCTTACAAGACAACCTAAATTTGTAACCTATCCCTTTGACTGCTGGAAGGTCGTGGTATGACCTGCTTACCTGGCGCAGAAAGAAAAAGCTTATAGAACACCATGCTGCATGCTCAAGGGAGGAACGCCTCTTGGAAGCACAAGAATACCACCAGACTTGCTGGCTCCTATTTATGACCCCTCTAGCTTGTTTAATGATTAAATGTAGAATATAATTTGTTCTATATCCCTCAAAGGAAATGCCAAACCACCCTAGCTGTCTCCCCCCACACTCCTACCACATTCTTGCTTTGTGTTGTACACCAATAAATGGTATGGGTTTCCAGAGCTCGGGACCTTCGCAGCCTCCATACTCGTGTTGGTCCCTTGGTCCCCACTTTATGCACTCTTAACTTGTCTTTTCTCATTTCTTTGTCTCTGCCATCCCTTGCAACCCCAACAGTCCGTATCAGGGCTGGTCCCTGACATTTGTCCACTCTCTCACCATTTTATTTTACTTTCCCGACACTTTGTCCTTCCATTGCACTCACCCACCAACTCCTCAACCCTAGATCAATCCAATGTCTGACTAGACAGCTGTGATGGTTAATACTGAGTGTCAACTTGGTTGGATTGAAGGATACAAAGTGTTGCTCCTGCGTGTGTCTGGGAGGGTGTTGCCAAAGGAGATTAACATGTGAGTCAGTGGGCTGAGGAAGGCAGACCCACCCTCAATCTGGCTGGGCACAATCTTATCAGCTGCCAGCTCAGCTGCAATATAAAACAGGCAGAGAAATGTGAAACGAGAAACTGGCCATCTTTTTCCCGTGCTGGATGCTTCCTGACCTTGAACATCGGACTCCAAGTTCTTCAGTTTTGGAACTCGGACTGGCTCTCCTTGCTACTCAGCCTGCAGACGGCCTATTGTGGGACCTTGTGATTGTGTGAGTTAATACTTAATAAACTCCCCTTTAGATATATATCTATTCCATTAGTTCTGTCCCTCTAGAGAACCCTGACTAACACAACAGCTTTATCCCTTTACTTTATATATGTGTTGCCATGTTTAGGTGTGTTTCTTGCAAGACATCTATAGCTGCACTTTGTCTTGTTTTTATTCCAATCTGAGAATAACTGTTTCTTAAATTGGTGAGTTTAACTTATTTATATTTATTGTGATTACTGATTTATTTGGGTTATATTTATATCATCATTTGAAAGAAATTTTATGTTTTTTCTTTGTGCTTTTCTTTTACATTTTTAGCATCACTTTTAAAAAAGAAACATATCTTTTCTTTGTTTTAAAAATTTACATTTTTTTCTTATTCTTTATTTGTTACCTTACAAATTTTAACATGCCTATTTAACTAACATTAATAAATATTTCTAGTCTCTCTCAGAACAATGTAACCACTATGGAATAATTGAGCTCTGACATCCCTATCCTGTATTCTATGTTGTTGCTCTCTAGAATTGTAGTTCCATCTTATTTTTAATCCCTCCAATTATTATGTAAACAAAAATTTAATTTTATATATACATACAGAAAAGTGCACAAATTGGCTAGGCACTGTGGCTTACACCTGTAACCCCAGCACTTTGGGAGGGTGAGGCAGGTGGATCATGCTGAGATGGCGCCACTGCACTCCAGCCTGGTGACAGAGTAAGACTCCATCTAAAAAAAAAACATTAAAATAAAATTGTTTTGATCTTTTGAAGATTTAAAAAAATTGTATTAATATTACAGGCTGGGTGTGGTGGTTCATGCCTGTAATCCTAGCACTTTGGGAGGCTGAGGCAGGCAGATCATGAGGCCAGGAGATCAAGAGCATCCTGGCCAACATGGTGAAACCCTGTCTCTACTAAAATACAAAAATTAGCCAGGAGTGGTGGTGGGCACCTGTAATCCCAGCTACTCAGGAGGCTGTGGCAGGAGAATCACTGGAACCCAGAAGGCAGAAGTTGCAGTGAGCTGAGATTGCGCCATTGCACTTCAGCCTGGGTGGCAGAGTCAGACTCCATCTCAAAAAAAAAAATCAATTAATTGACAAATAAAATTGTATATATTGACGGTGTAGAACATGAGGTTTTGATATATGCATATATTGTGGAATGGCTAAAGCAGATAATTGACATATAAATTACCTCACATATTTATCTTTTTTTTTATGGTGAGAACTTTGATCTATTTTTCTGGTGAATAATATGTGGCAGGACTGGTACTAGAACCAGGTTATCCAGAGATGTTCTCTCTGCTGCCATCAACTCAGGATCTCAGAAGGTGGTACTCCTCCTCTAAAGGTGAATTATTTTACCTAAAAAAAACAAAAAAAACAAAAAAAAACAAAGAGAATGGTGGCTCACGCCTGTAATTTCAGCACTTTGGGAGGCCGAGTTTGGATCATGAGGTCAAGAGATCGAGACCATCCTGGCCAACATGGTGAAACCCTGTCTCTACTAAAAAACAGAAATTAGCTGGGTGTAGTGACATGCACCTGTAGTCCCAGATACTCAGGAGGCTGAGGCAGGAGAATCCCTTGAACCTGGGAGGCAGAGGTTGCAGTGAGCGGAGACTGCACCACTGCACTACATCCAGCCCGACCACTGCACTCCATCCAGCCCGGTGACAGAGCAAGACTCCATCACAAACAAACAAACAAACAAACAAACCCAAAAAGAAATCCTTATTTCTAGGTGAAATAAGAACGAACAGGAAATTCCAGGAGATATCGGTTACGTCAGTTGTTACAATTGGTACATAATGATATAACATCTGTTACAATGAAAATAGCAAGTATGTATTTAACACACTTGTAAAAAGTCCCCATATTTTCTTTTAGTAATCATTTTAATGTGTGTATGTGTGTGTGAGAAAAGGACACTATTAAAAGAAAGTTTGAAACTTTTCTTTTTCTAATCCTATGTCTAATTTTAGCCAATATTTGTGAGCATCAACTGTAGCCCTCCTCAGTAACTATATTTTCTTGTTTCCTTCCAGGTCATGTGAAAGACTGTGTATAATTCAGAAGAGATATTTCTACAGTGAAAAAAAATACCCCATATTTAAATCAATTCAAGTTTCTTCTTGACATCTAGGCTGTATCTAGGACACATCTGGACATCTGGAAATGTCCAAATTTGACTGAGTTTTCCAGTCTTCAGCAGAACAGTTAGCAAATAAAAGAATAAGAAACTTGCACTAATGGTATTTTTTTTTTAAGGTCAATAGCATTTCAGTGAGGCTGATATCCTCATGGCACGACCTTTATTTCTTGCTCCATGTCAGACTTACCCCATGTTGGTGGAGGAGGCTGACATTCAAAGGGTGTGGTTTTTGAGGTTGCCACATACCTTGCCATGACTTAAAGTATCTCTCTCTGGCTGCCAGATGGCCTGGGGAAGCACCAAACACAGGATCCATTGACCTCAGAACTTGGTGCTTTGGGACTGGAGGCTCTTTCATGGTCCTTCTTAAATTTCTGTTTCTAAATATCGGAAGCACATCAAGCCTTAAACTGGGATTTTGTGCTGCTTCTCCTCAATTTACTGAAAGCAAAGGGTAGAATTAATTTCAGGCACAGATAGTAAATGCTGACTTCTCATTGTTCCCTTGAGAACACTTTACTATCCAAAAGAAAGTCTCCCTTCCTCAGGCCATATCTTATGGAAATTTTGTGCGTATGAAGTGTGGAGAAACCCCATAGGCAAACTGGGAATCTACAAACAGGCCTAGTCTTTGAGGATGCTCGGCAGGGGTGGAGGAAGAAGCCTCAGGTATCTCTTCAGGTCCAATTCCCTCCTGGATGTAGATACACAAAATGTAATTTACTTCCAGTTATTGAATGGTAATGTTTTGAAATATTAGAAAAATAATCATCTTGAAGGAAAAGGCAAAGAACATTATTTGGAGAGGAGAAGGTTTTTTTTTTTTTCTGTTTGTAGAGTGGAAAGGTGAGATAAATTGGTTCGAAAAGAGAAAAGAAATACATTGCAAGGGAGACTTTATTCATTAAACACTTATTGAGCACCTACTAAGTGCCAGAGATAGTTCTAGTCTCTGGAGATATAATAGTCAGTGGACTAGACAAACGTGTTCTTTGGACTTCTCCATCAAGTGATAGGGCACGGAGGGGACCTAACCCGGTGGGTGTGTGCTGCAAAGGATCAGAGGAGATTTCTCTGAAGGAGTGATATTTAAACCAAGACCTGAATAGGGTTAGATGGACATAGCCCCCATTTTAGTTTGGCTTCATTTTCAATGGTCCCATTACAAAGCAAAACAAAACAAAAATTCAGTTCTAAATCCTGTATTTTTTTCTACCTTAGATGGTTGCCTGCCTGAGATACAACTCTGATTTCAATAAGAGACAATTGGATTGCTATTTTTCTCTCTCCCTTGACTTGATATTTATTACTTCTCATGTCTCATTATATTACTATTTACTGGTTTATGTCTGTCTCTCTCTGTAGACTGTGAGTCACTAAAGGCAAGGGACTACATCTTAATAGTCTTCGTTCAGGCACCACATAGCTCTAGGATGAATAAAGGAATCAAGATGAATGAAAAAAAAAATAACAGTTGTTCTCATATCATTTTGCATAGAGAAAAGTGTCATATCAAACTGTTCTTCCCATCCAATCGATTTAATTTCACAACTGAATCTCCCATCCAGTCTCTTCAATAACATGAATGGATTGAGCATCTACCACGTACAGGTGAGCAAAATAGACAAGGCATTGGCTTTTGTGGAGTGTACAGTCTGATGGAGGAAGACAAACTTTATATAAATAATCACTCAAATACTTAATTCCTAATTCTATCAAAAGAAACCATTTAGGTAAAAATATTGAAATAAAGGATTTGAGCTGAAAGTGGCAGGAAGATGTAAAGTTTTGGCAGGTTTTGGGATGCCTATAAGAAATGTGTCTTGCATTTGCTTCCTCTTTTCCCTTCTAGCCTCTCGCAGTAATTGAGTTTGTAAAATTAAGATGTATAATTTCTACAGGGAAAAGCAAATAAATTGCTATTCATTCTAGATATTTTAGCTGCCTAGGTTGGCCCAACTGTTGATAGCAAAACCCATGTTTTGGGCAAACACCAGCTAATCGTTAGTGGTACTTTGATTTTCCCCAAAGTTGTTTTCTAGTCATCTTGAAACTATTCAACAAGTCAGAATCCAGTTTTGCAGGGAAGTTTTGGAGTTCTAAGAAATTAGTCTATAGTCAGAGGTGCGATTCCTGCACATTCAGAGTGTGAGAGGACATACCAGGAAAGCGAAATGTAAGAAAGAAAACAAACCAACCAACACACCAAAAAATCAAATGAGATTACAGAGGGATATAGAGGTAGAAAACAAGAGTAACATGAATGTGTACTGCTCTCCAAATGTCAGAAAGACTACTCTTAGAAGCTTATGAAATAATTATACACAGAACAGGATACACACTTTTTTTTTCTGGCTCCAGATCTAAGAAAACAACTCTTCAGTATTAGAAGATGAACACTGAAGGAATAAACTGACCTCCTTATATAGTAGGACAATAAACTACTGTTAAGTTGATATTTCATAGTTCTCTTTGAAATTTTTGGATACAAATCAGGATCCCTCTTCCCCCACCTAGCGTTCTTTCCCTTTCTTTCCATCTTCTTTTCATTTTTTCTTTTCTTTTTTTCTGAATGCTATCATGTGGATCTCTGGACTGTGCTGCTAACACACATGATATCTATGCTGTTGACAATAAACAAGTATGAAGATGAGAGGGCACATAAAATGGTGTGATAACACTGGATAATAGTATTCACAGATATTTTATTTCTGCTAATAATTTGAAAAGAAAAGGCATATTTGCTACTGTTGCTTAGTATTGTGCAATGTTTGATGAAAATATTGTCTTCTTTATTCCTAGTCTGGTGTTGAATTGCTTACCATTTTAATAAAAATGTGAGAGCTGAGTTGGTAAGAATAAAGACAGCAAGAGAGATAGAAAGAAAGAATAAAAGAAATAAGCTGGGCGCAGTGGCTTACACCCGTAATCCCGGCACTCTGGGAGGCTGAGGTGGGTGGATCACCTGAAGTCAGGAGTTCGAGACCAGCCTGGCCAACATGCAAAATCCCATCTCTACTAAAAATAGAAAAATTAGCCAGACATGGTGGTGCATGTCTGTAATCCCAGCTACACAGGAGGCTGAGGCAAGAGAATTGCTTGAACCTGGGAGGCAGATGTTGCAGTGAGCTGAGATCGTACCACTGCACTCCAGCCTGGGCAATAGAGCGAGACTCCATCTCAAAAATAGAAGTATGAGACACTACTCACAGCTTCACCATTAAAGTAGACCACCTCCACCTCCCCAAATGAGTGTCCCATTTGTGTTTACCTTGTCAACCATGGAGGACAGTCCAGTAAGAACCTTTTACAGGTTGCACCTCATATACCCTCAGTCATGCATTCTCAACAGGAGCTATGTTGCCCCCAAGGAAGTGAAAATTGGTTGTGAGTATATGTAATCTTACTTTTTAATGTATAACTCTCTCTATATATGTATAAAACATATAGACAGATATACAGTATATATGATATTAACATTTCACAGGGTGCAATTAAGAAAAAATGTCTGAAAATGTTCTTTATGGGGACAACAATAATGAAGACAAATGATTCAGAGACACTGCCCTTAATGGTATCTTCATGCTTTGTAGAGAAGGTAATTTACTTCTGGGTGAGGCTACTTAATCTTAAAGAACTTGATATTTATACTACAATACCAACTAAGAAATGACCATTATTGAATGAAACCAAAATGGTGGCATGACTACCAAATGATGGAGAAGCTTGAGGCAAATGGATAGGCTTCTCAATGGCCTTACCATAAATCCAACAAATATAGCCCCAAATAGACTATTTATACTGGAAATAAAGAAGTGGTAAGAGGTAAATCATTTTTTGCTTATTTGCAGATTTTTTTTTTTTCTGAGACAGAGTTTCACTCTGTTGCCCAGGCTGGGGTACAGTGGCATGATCTTGGCTCACTGCAACCTCCGCCTCTTGGGTTTAAGCAATTCTCCTGCCTCAGCCTCCTGAGTAGCTGGGATTACAGGTGCATGCCACCATGCCCAGCTAATTTTTTTTTTTGTATTTTTGGTAGAGATGGGCTTTCAATATGTTGGCCAGGCTGGTCTCAAACTCCTGATCTCATGATCCACCCACCTCAGCCTCCCAAAGTGTTGGGATTACAGGCATGAGCCACTGTGCCCGGCCTGCAGATTTTAATTTACAGAATTTATAGTTTTATGCATACATGTACAGTAGACATTTTTGTAACTGTCTCTCACTTAAATGACTTGCCAGATTAACAGAGGTTCTCCACATCCTCTGTAATACATCCCACTGAGGTCCATGGCACTTTGCACACTCTATGTTAGTAGGCTACTCACTATTATACCCTATACTTCTGTTCTCTTCAGTTTTATGCTTAGAGTAAACTTGGTTTATTCCCAAACTCGTTTATACCAGTTGCATTTGTTACTATACTTAGTTATTATTTAATGAAATAAGAGGTAAGCCTATGAGTGCAAAAGGAAAGAGGATTATTGTTTCTACGAAACCCAAATTGAATGCTTTAAGAAAGAGTCAATAAAGAAAGTCACAATTTAAATCGAGAAAAAAGTGATTCTATGCTTGTTCCCAGCCATTTTCAAATGCAGGTACAGAATAGGCAGAGCATGAAGGAAGTAGAGAAGGTACGGGGAATTAAAGGTGTGTCTAATAGGTTAATGAATATCCTGATGAATATTGGACTTTAAGCTGGTTAAGGAGAAAAATGAGAATATGAAGGTCTTGAGAGGTGATGATAAGATGGTAGGCTTTGTCAACAGGAGGGCATTGGGTTATAGTCAGAGTCATCTGAAATATTGGAGGTTGTGATTAGAGAATGAAATGCTTGAAATTAAGATTATGAAGGGGGTTCAGTTAATGGTAATAATAATAATGACAAGATGGGATTAGGTGGTAAAGTGCTGTAAAGGGCAACTAAATAGGGGTAAATAAAAAGACAGCAAAGGCTGGGTTATTGGAAGGATACTGAAATCACCGAGAATTACCCCATGAATATAATTGGAGGGAGATAGCGAAATGGTCAAAGAATAGTGTCATGTAATTTGGTAAGTGATGTCAGTAAGTGCCAGCAATACTCAGAGGACAGAAAACACTGTGTGTTGCCATGGTTGGAAAAGCATTGTGGAGGAATGGAGATTTCATCTGACTGTTGAAGGCTGAAGAATCAGGCGGGATAGATGGAGAGGGCAGGGGAAGGTGTTTCAGGTTATGAGTCACAGAGTGAGCAAAGGCCAAATGGCAGGAAGCAGCATAATGTGTTTTTGATGTCAGTGAGTTTAGGAGGTATAATGGCTTTGGATTGTAAAACATTTGGAATTCTAGAACAAGGTGGTTGGAATTTTTTTCCCCACATTTTCTTTCTTTATTATTATTATTATTCGAGACTGAGTTTCACTCTTGTTGCCCAGGCTGGAGTGCAATGGCACCATCTCGGCTCACTGCAACCTCCATGTTGGTCAGGCTGGTCTCGAATTCCTGACCTCAGGTGATCCACCCACCTTGGCCTCCCAAAGTGCTGGGCCACGGCACCCAGCTGTTTTTCCACCTTTTCTATAGAAAAGTCATTATTGTTTGGCTGCTGCCTTTTAGAATTCTCTCAATGGGCTAATTTTGTTTGTTTGTTTTGTCTTAGAGACAGGGTCTTGCATTGTCACCCAGGCTGAGTGCAGTGGCTCCATCATAGCTTACTGTAACCTAGGATCCTTCCACCTCAACCTCCCAAGTAGCTAGGACTACAGGTGTGCACGACTGTGCTCGGCCAATTAAAAAATTTTTTTTTGTAAACTCAGGGCCTTGCTATGTTGCCCAAGCTGTTCTTGAACTCCTGGCCTCAAGTGATCTTCCTGCTTCAGGCCCCCAAAGTGCGGGAATTATAGGCATGAGCCATCACACTCAGCTCAACGAACTAATCTTTACTGATGTTTCCTTTGAGTGAGAATTTATTCTTGTATTAAAATTTTAGGCTGTGAGAAATTGCCTTCATTTGTAAACACAGTTCGATAGTCATGCATGTTAAAATATAAAGGGGCAGATGGAAATAGATCAGAAAGTTGGACTATAAAAATTGAGTCTATATCCAAGCTCAGTTAGTGGCTGTATTCTCAGAAGCTTGTGCCTATTAAACTTCAGATTCTTTACCTTTGAACTCAGATCTTAGAACTCTTTATCTTAGAATGCCACCCCTTCAAATTTGTGATTTTTTTTCCAGAGAATTAAAAGTAAACTGAGGTAATTCTATCACAACCACTTCCTTTTGACTTATCATATAGTACCTATTGATTTGAGAAGAGATACTGAACTCTCACAAGAATCTGTATATAGGGACAGTTTGACCAAGGTTTTCTATGTCTTTAGCTAGAACAACATGGAAGAACAACATGAAGTCAGACTATCAGAAAGTTGCTAGGTGAGGTGTAATCAAAATAAGGGTAATATTTCTGGATGGGACAAATGGGTATTGACATTGGACTTTGCATGACCTGTGTGTCCACCCTCAAAAGGGTCTTCCTGTCATTCTTCATCAGTTATTTCAATCATGGTCCAAGTGGGAAAGAGATGGCACAGTCAAAGATTTCCTTGAGAGAAAGATACTTCAACAAAGGGACTCCTTGTAGAGCTGCAGGCAGGATTAAGGAGACTAACAAAGATGATGAAGCACCTAGGGGACTGGCAACGTTGGGAAGCTGTTACTTCTGCTCTGAGGTCTGCCCCTGCAGGAGAGTGAGTGGTGTTAGAGACCCAGAAAGAATAATAGCCATGGGAGAGGGGCATTGAAGATGAGCTGTGGCCATAAGTAGAGGAATGTAACCAGTTAGGGAAAGAGTAGACAGAACAAATACTCTGGTCTCTCTCTCTCTTTTCACCCTTCAATCTCCTGCAATTGGTGGAGTCCAGTTGGAAGCCAGAAGGCAAGAAAGCCTAGATGATGTGGTCCAATGTGGTCAACTCCTGAGGTGTGGCAAAGAAGAGAAAAGCTAAAAATAGATCTGGACAGGCAAAAAGAGAACAACCAGCACCGTATTTTTCCGACTGTTAAGTCCCCCAGAAATCTGTGTACTTTCAGTTTCTCCCAGGAGCAGGCGTGTATTAAAATTCTGAAAAATTAAAATTCGGAAAAAATATGTCTTGTTATTAAGCCACTGTTAGAGTTTTGGAGAGGGCCCAATACATAGAACATATGGGGAATGATCCAAATGATTGGCAGGAGAAAGCCAAAATACCATGTTTGTGATTGGTCAGGTTAGGTTGGAGGAATAGCTTCGTGTGAGGACCCATAAGCCTACTAGCTGTGCCTAGAATTCATCAGTCTTTCCTACCCAGTCTCAGATGGCACCAAACCATGTCAAGGAGAGCCTATTCCTGGAGGAAAGTATAGTGTTTACTTTTTTTTTTCTTGAGATGGAGTCTTGCTCGGTCACTTAGGCTGGAGTGCAGAGGCGTGATCTTGGCCCACTGCAACCTGTGGCTCCTGAGTTCAAGCAAATCTCCTGCCTCAGCCTCCCAAGTAGCTGTAATTACAGGTATCTGCCACTGTACCCAGCTAATTTTTGTATTTTTAGTAGAGATGGGGTTTCACCTTCTTGGCCAGGCTGGTCTCAAACTCCTGACCTCAAGTGATCTGCCTACCTTGGCCTCCCAAAGTGCTGGGATTACAGATGTGAGCCACCGTGCCCGGCCTAGAGTGTTTGCTTTTTGTGGGCAGTTGGTCCCTCAGGGGAAGATAGGGAGACAAGGGGTAGGCCTACCCAGCAGGGCAAAGCTGGAAGGATAGAGTTTGGCAAAAGCCCCATGAAGGCAGCTTGTGCTCAAGAGGAAGCCAGGTGGAACTGAGCCACACATACCTAGTTATTCTTTCAAAACTTACCAGGCTTTTCTGCTGCTTTGGAGCAGAGTGAGAGGGGCATTAGAGGGGAATGCCTTTTCTCCACCACATTTTCTCATTCATTAGTTCATTCAACTTACAGACTTTCAGGAGTTAACCACACTATGAAGGCTGGGGATGCAAAGATGAAAAGGATGCAATTTATCTCTAGATGGTAATGCTAAGAACAGCTAACAGTTATTCAAGATGTGCCTTAAAATGGGATGTATTTTTCATTCATTTGTCATAAAACATTCATAGGCACAATATTAGACATATAACTACTAGCATTTTACAGATGGAGACACTGAGGCTTGGCAAAGTTAAGGCACTTGCTCAAAGTCACATAATTTGGTTAATGGCAGAGCTAGGATTCAAATCCTGGCAATTTGGCTCCAGGGCTAGTATTCTGAACTCCTTCCTATGCCACAGGCCAGTGCTGGAGACAGGCCTGTGAGCAAATAATTACAGTGTAATGAATGAGGTAAGTGCTAATGGAGGGGCATACACCGAGCTAAGGGAGTGAAGGAAGGAGCAACCAAGGTCTTGTGTAAGACATTTGTGCAATTTCCCTTGCCCACTGCCAGAAATGAACAAAACAGAGTCTTTTTGGGGCATGCTTTATTTTACTATACAGGGATGCAGATATAGAGCTTGATTCATGCTGCCTTGCTGCCCCTCCCAAACATAACAACACTTAAAATAATTTCTTCCTGACCTCCTGGACCCCCTCCAAGAGTTTGTCCCAGCTTTTGGACAAGGCAGAAACAGGAAAAGGATGTCCTAATGTTCCCTGACCAGAGACCTAAACTGGAATTTAGAATAGTTTTGTAATTAAAATCATTGTTAAGATTTTATTGTCCTGTACTCTGTAGTGTGTGTGTGTGAACATTACTTATCAGCCATCACACATGTATTACAGACAGTCACTAAAATCAACCGTGGGATTGCTTAAATCTCAAAGTTTCTATAGTTTGTAGATCTATGTTAAATGAAAATATTTTGTTTCTTCATAAAGTAGAATTAATATTTCTCAACTCAAATTTTTTTGCTATGATTTAATAATAATTCGGTAGTAATATATTATAATTCCTGCTAATAACACAAAAACAGACTCGCTTCTATGTTTCATTTTCCCTCGACAGAAATCGTTTCAATTTGGCACCCCATACGGATTCATTTCTCAGCTTATCTTTGAGATATTCAACACCCATACCTTTGGTATTTTTATATTACTTGGTATTGGAGTGTCATTGAGTTTATTTGAACAGACTAGACACTATAAACAGGTGCTGTCTGCTGCCGCCAAGTGATGGCCTATTCATGCCAGGATATTAAGCATATCCTGCAGTTTGGTAAACACCAGGTGGGATTCTAATCCATTCAGCACGGAGCCCCTCGTTTTTCCCTCCGTAGTGAAGGAAAATCTCTGGGAAGTCCCTGCTTAGGAATTCTCTATAGCTTTAGCAGTCAGTGAGTCTCATTCCAAAATGACCCAAGAAGAGGGCTGGATCAATTACTCCCAAGCTTCCTCTTGACATATTTCTTGGGGTGACCTCAGAAGTCCACACAAAAGTTCTAAGGTGACATGTAGCCTCTTTTTTTTTTTTTTGAGACAGTGTTTTGCTTTTGTTGCCCAGGCTGTAGTGCAATGGTGTGATCTCGGCTCACTGCAACCTCCACCTCCTGGGTTCAAGTGATTCTCCTCTTTCAGCCTCCTGAGTAGCTAGGATTACAGGTGTGTGCCACCACGCCCAGCTAATTTTTTGTATTTTTAGTAGAGGCAGCATTTCACCATGTTGGCCAGGCTGGTCTTGAACTCCTGACCTCAGGTGATCCACCCACCTTGGCCTCCCATAGCACTGGGATTACAAGCGTGAGCCACCGTGCCTGGGCTTAGCCCATTTCTTGTACTTTACTCCTTTGGGGTTTCAGGGTTGGAGAAACCCTCTCTCTTTTCCAAAGCTGAAACTGCCTGGGAGCTTTGAGACTCTGACTTTCTACTAGATTGTTCTCCTGTTAGGGCTGTAGAGAAGATAGAGTGAGACAAGGTCATTCTCACACCATGGAATAACCTCTGGGGCTTATGGTCATCAAAGCAGAGTCTTGGGTCTACAGGAAAAAGGGAACACTCTTAGACCCAGCAGAGGCATCATCAAGGGAGTTTCCCAGGAGGAGGGACAGCCCTGCTTACCCAACTGGTCAGGGATTACCACACGCAGTAGCTCTTCTCTCACAGCCTTTCCTTGCTTAGGCAAACCAGTATGTCATAATGGTGCGGCTAGTCTGATAAACGGAGCAGTTTTGGAGGGAGGCACACTGCAATAGCTTTGCAGCAAAAGAGGCTATGTTTCTTCTCCATCATTCAAAGGAGTTATCTGAAAATTGATGACTATAGCAAACTACTGGCTATCCCCCAACATCAATTTTCTTTTTTTCTATAGTAACAGAATTCCCAGTATGTAGCTGGGAGTAGCCATGGCCATATGGGTCCTAGACCCATATAGGTCCAAGGTCAGCAGAGTTACATGATCGAAGGTGCCTGGGTTTCAGACCCTCGAGCTGCCATACCGGTCCTGGACTGCTTAGTTCCAGATTGTTAGATGAGACAGGAAAAATTATGTAGTGTGCTTAAACTGCTATTATTTGGGTCTCTGTCAAGGGAGTCAAGCGTTTATCCTAATTCAGTGACTTTGGATTTCAGTAGAATAGAGTCAATGATAATTGAGAACATTTCCTCATTACCTCAAGTTACCTGTTTTCAACAGGTAGCCTTACTTCTCTGAGATCGGTTCCTGGGACACTCTGCAGTTTCCATTTAGGGTGCAGGCTTTTGAGGACTACTATAGGCATGGCTTTTCTTGTCTCATCTAAAAATCTGGACCTAATCAGTCCAGGACTGGTATGGTAGCTCAAGGATCTGGAACCCAGGTGCCTTCTATCATGTAACTCTGCCAACCTAAGACCTACCCATATGGCCTGCCTCTTCCCTTTAAGGGTACAACCCAGAAAGGGCATCACTTATACTTACATAGAGAAAGAAAGGGCTATGATATTAGGCCCCAGAAAAGGGAGTGGAGATCTAGATTTTTCACTTCGACTCATAAATCCTGCCCAACACTGACACTGACTCCTTTAAATGCCGGCATATTTCTCTGGTGCACCCAGTGACTGACATCTGAAAGAGCAGCAGTACTTTCTCAGACACGACTACAGTGTTTGAGTGTGTTGCTAGGGCATCTATGGAGTTTTCATATTCTATCTTGGGAAAGAAATCTGATATTTCTTTGATGCTACATTCTTCTTTAGCCAGAAATACAAGGAAACCACTGTTTGCTGTGGCATTTTGGCAGAACTCTGAAGTGTGGTCTGGATCTGGGAACCCACAATCCAAGAATAAGGCACCATTTACGTACGAAATTGTTGAATTTGGATGGAAACTAGGTTCAGCCATACTTGTAAAGTCACTGTCTTGCAGGGTCAAAAAGAGCTTATTTTTCAAGTAAGTGTGTTTCACTGTTTACTGGCGACTACAAAAATAATTATTTCCTGTGTGGGTCAGTAGGAGTGAGGTAATCCCAAGGAAAATGTTCCATTGTGCTTACTGGGCTGGGCAGTGCAGGAGCTCCAAACATTCTCTTAAAGCAACAGTAATTGCGCTGAATGGTAAAGTCTGGTTCATATGCCCCTGGGAGGGAGATTCATTTTCTCTTTGATACTTTCAGGATCTTGTGAGAGACAGCAAATGTGAATGTATGCATGCATGTACACATACACATGAACATATCTGTGGGTGTGCTTAGCAGGCTGGTCTATTTAAATAGTTTTATAAATGTTTTGAAAGGTAGTTCTTTATGAGCCAGGATAATGCGCTCTGCTTCTCTCAGCGTGAAAGTAGAAACTCACCTTGTGCAAGTTGTCATTGGTTTGTCTGTTATGAGCCACTTGAGGGCATGCTTTATTTGTCTTTGTCTTCCCAGCTCATACTAATGGGCCTATCACTGAGTAAAATTCTCAGTAATCATTTGTTGGATGAATGAATGGCTTGCAAAGGAAGTGAATTCCAGGGAGGTGACTACCACCCCAAAGTTGACCTGTACCATGACACTGACATGAGAGAGTTTGCCAGAAAGGGTGCTTAGCCAGCCAGGATTGGAACATCCTTGAGATGCCAAACTCCAAGCATGGCTCCAGAGATTCAACAACTCTAGGCTGGGCATGGTGGCTCAGGCCTGTAATCCCAGAACTTTGGAGGCCAAGGCAGGTGGATCACGAGGTCAAGAGTTCAAGACCAGCCTGGTCAAGATGGTGAAACCCAGTCTCTACTAAAAATTACAAAAAATTAGCCAGGCACAGTGGCAGGCACCTGTAATCCCAGCTTCTAGGGAGGCTGAGGCAGGAGAATCGCTTGAACCCGGGAGACAGAGGTTGCAGTGAGCTGAGATTGTGCCACTGCCCTCCAGCCTGGGTGACGGAGTGAGACCCTGTCTCAAACAAACAAATAAACAAACAACAGCTCTGTGCTTCATATCACCATCTTTCCTGGAATCAGAGAAGTAGGCACAGAATTATTCACACCAGTTGTTAGATTCTGGCACAGCAAGTAGGGTGAATTGTGGCAGCTGGATCAACAGGTGACAGACAAACTAGGTCAAATGAGATATCACTTCTCATCTATAAAACAGAGGATGCTTTTGAATATTTGATACTTCACCCCACTCACTACCTTCCATAACTACTCTGGTATAGGAGCCTAGAGTGTACATTGTGTATTACAGAGAATATTCCCATATTATAAAAGGGAATACTTATTACTGATTAATCCACTTACCAAATTTTTGTTGAGTGCCTGCTATGTGCCAAGCATTGTATTGCTGCTGGAGTACAGAGGTGGACAAACCAGACATGGTCCCTGCCCTAAAGAAGTTCAGCCTTTGGCTGAGTGCAGTGGCTCATGCCTGTAATCCCAGCATTTTGGGAGGCTAAGGTGAGTGGATCACATGAGGTCAGGAGCTCAAGATCAGCCTGGCCAACATAGCAAAACCCTATCTCTACTAAAATATACAGAAATTAACTGGGCCTGGTGGCACACACCTGTAGTCCCAGATGCTCAGGAGGCTAAGGCATGATAATTGCTTGAACCAGGGAGGCAGAGGTTGCAGTGAGCTGAGATTGTGCCACTGTACTCCCGCCTGGGTGACAGAGTGAGACTCTGTCTAAAAAAAATTTCAGCCTTTAATGGAAGACTCAGACAAATAAACAAAATACATAAAATAATTATGTTTTGTTTTGTGGCCGGGCCCAACGGCTCACGCCTGTAATCCCAGCACTTTGGTCATGGGCAGATCATGAGGTCAGGAGTTTGAGACCAGCCTGACTAACATGGTGAAACCCCGTCTCTACTAAAAATGCAAAAATTAGCCAGGCGTGATGGGGCACACATGTAATCCCAGCTACTTGGGAGGCTGAGGCAGAGAATTGCTGTAACCTGGGAGGTGGAGGTTGTAGTGAGCTGAGATCGCACCATTGCACTCCAACCTGGGTGACAGAGCAAGACTCTGTCTCAAAAAAAAAAAAATTGTTTTATGTGGCTGGTTATAAAAAGTAAACTAGATATTGAGGGAAAAATTAAATGGAAGTACACAGGGTGGTCAGAAATAACTTTCAGGAGGAAGGAAAAGGCCTGGGATGAGTAAAGGGGAGGAACATTTTAGAGGAAAAAAACTCATGTTAAAGACCTCAGGTCTAAAATCAATTGGTGTTTCAGAGGATAAAATACAATGCCCATGAGTCTATAGCAGAGTGAGCGAGGGGGAGAATGTGTCCTAACTGGCAGAAGTCCTCTAAGGATTTTTGGATCTGTTGTCAAGGACATGATACCAAATGGTGGATATGGAATGTTTGCAGAGCGCTCAGGAAGCTTTACATCATTATCTACAGCAAGCAGTCCAAGCTTGAGTGTGTTCCTCCTACTGCACGTGCAGCCTCATCTCAGCTACTACATGTTCACCCTGCTGAGTAGTAGTGAGTAGAATGCAATGTTGGACTTTATCTAAAATGTGGGAGTAAACCAAGTACAGGTAAAACTGTACAGTTTATCATTCTGGTCCAGGTATCATGAGGAAAGGAGAAAACTATGGTTGGGAGTGGCCATCCCTACCCAACTAGTATTTGGAAGTGGAGGCTACAGAGAATACTGCTGCTGAGGTCTGCAGTGCTATTTGCACTTTCTGCTCCTTGATCTTTCACTGCATAAACCATCTGGGAACTGTCCTTTATGGGTGTCATTAAAATGCTGCCAGATACCAGTATTGAGATCATAAGGAATGCAGTGGTGTGCATGTGTGTGTCATCCACATGTGGGCAGAAGAGAGGCTGATGGGAACCGGATATACTGACGTATTCAGGGGTTCTTAACTAGGTGTCCAGCGTAAACTTGGTTGAGAAAAAAATTACACCTTCATTTTCATTATCCTCTCTAACTAAACTTTAACATTTCAATGATATATTTAAGTAACAAACCACAGTAATTTTTGCTGTAGTAGTCACTCTGTCATCAATAGAATTACAGATATTTTCATGTCACATTATAGTTGTTGCAGTATCTCAAAATATTACTTATGTTTACCACTACTTCAAAATTATGGTAGTTATCATACCACAGCTAGGTTTTAATTTAATATGTTAATAAAGTATATTTATTACTAGATCACGAATAATTTGTTTACAAAATTTGAAAACTAAATTTCAAAACTTTCAGTTTTCTTTGCAATCCTATGTATTTTATTTTACGCATTTTAAAACATGATTGCGAGCAGGGATCTTTAGGCTTCCAGACCACCAAAGGGGTCCCTGACACAAAAAAGGTTAAGAGCTCTCAGACTTATTGGACACAGTCTTGCCAATCGGATACAATGGGAATGTTGGGGACAAAATACCCACACAGCCACTTTCATGTGAGACATTTTTTGCATTCTGACTGAGTAGAAAAAGGGAAGGGGCAATAAGTACTTAACCTCATGTTTGCACAGAAACACATACCGAATTTTGTGCAGTTTGTAGACTAATTCAGAGACTGAATTTCTGAGAAATAAAGAGTAATGGATCTAGAGAGCTTAGAGAGAGATCAGAGAGAACATACCTACAGTCTTGGGTACATATTGTACATTTCCATAAACCTTCCCTAAGTAAAGATCTGGGAAAAGAACAGACATAATTTCTCGAAACTCTGACCTCTAGGACCTGGAGAAAGTCCATTCAGCCAGTCAGAGCCCTCCCTATTCCCTTGGGCGGTAGCCTCAGAGTGTTCAGGGACAACATCTGCAAGTGGAATGCAAATCACCTCTCATTGCTCAGCACCTTATGGATGCTATTTTTAGGAAGTCTGAATTTCTCAATAGAGACACAACATCAACACAAGCCCTGAGAAGTTAGCCTGATTTTCCAAATGTCTGAAGATGGCACCCAGAGTAAACACTACACCTTCACTCCCCTCTGCTGAAATTAAAATGCTTCTATTTCTGTAACTTGAAGGGAGGGAGGAGAGAGGGAAGAAGAAATGTTTGTTCACTTCTTCAGAAATTTTAGAAATTGAACTTGCAAGCTTATGAGGCCATTCACTCACCCCCATCCTCCATCTCCCACCCTCCACCACACAAATGGAATGATGGTTTTTGATAATGCCCCTTTCATTCATTCACACAGGCTAGCGGAAGCTCATTCTAAAGTGATAGTTTAATGGCAAAGAGCAAGAAGCCAGAGTCCAAGAATCCATCAGCTTTTCCAAGATTATAATCTTAGACTGGAAGGATTGTATTTGAATCCTTTTCTGCTACTTACTAGATCCTCCCATCTATAAAATGGAATAGTAACAATGACTCCTGCACAGTGTTCCTATGAGATAACCTGTGTGAATTGAAAAGTGCCTGATCAACGCTTCTTCATCTATAATTGCTAAAACTTCTGTTTTCCTAGGCAAGTGTGATAGTCTTAAAGGAAGCTCGCTTCTGTTTAATGAATGCTAAAGTATTAGCTGGCATCCTAGGGCCATTTCTCATTGCCTTGTTTTTTTCTCCTGCAGATTATGCTCTACCTCTTACGTTTTCAGTCTTTCTCCCTCTGCCTCCTGCTGCCACCTGCTCCCACCTTTGAGACCTGCCTCCCTGAAGAAAGCAAGCATCCTGCTCTGGGCCACGTGGTAGCTTAGTGGTAAAGACTCTCTCCTTTGAGGTGGGACCTGTGGTTTCCGGGCAAGAACTGTTACAGGTGGGAGGGTCTGCCTAATAATTCTGGGGTGCTTGTTGTGGCTGCATAGCTCAGCCATGTTCTTGGGGTAGTCCTCAATCAGTGATATTTTCATCTCCATCTGCCTGACTCCTTTGTCTTTCTTGGCCTGTCTTATAGGATTTAGAACTGAGTTAGCAAGTAGAAAGGAATAATTTATTAGCCACCTCGAACTCCAGCAATGGAAAAATGCCAACACTTAAGGGACAGGTGGGGAACAGCAGCCTGCAATCTGATCTGGATTCATGGCTTTATTCTCACGCTGACCTGGGAGTCCCAGGAGTGCTATTTCCTATGAACCTCCTCCCCTTCCTATGCTCCCACTGAACTGATATGAGGTTTCAGAAATCCTGTTCAACACAGTGAGTCAGACAACTGATTTCAGTCCACTGGGATTGCTGTAAGAGATTCAACCTATTTGAAATCCTGGCTTTCATATGCTGTTGCCGCCTAAATCTGTCCTGGCAACCCAGACCTGTGTGCTGACCCATGTCATGGTGGTTCCTCATTGCTTTCAGTGCGAAGAGCAAACTCCTTAGCAAGGCATAAAAGGCCCTTTGTCACTGGTCTCAACTGTCTGTCACCTTCTGGGCCCGTCCTCAGTGTCTTTTCTGTTCCAGTCACACTGAAGTCCTTGTGGTTCCCTTAGCAAGCCATGCACTTTTCAGCTTTTCCGAGTAGTGTATACTTTGCTTGGAAGGGAAGGCTCTCTCTTCGCCATGCTGATCTGGCCAGTTTTGCTTATCCTCCAAATCACAGCATCTCTGCTCTGAGAAGCCTCTTCAGGCAAGTTAGAGCCTTCTTCCTCAGTGTTTCCTCCAGACTGGATCTCCCTGGAGACAAGAGGACTGACTGCCTTAGTCTCTCCTAGCACCACGGTGTAGAGTAACACCTGCTGTGTTGTAGTCTCTGAACACAGGTTGTTGGGTGAGCCAATGCAGTTTCAAGGTCATTCTAGGCCTTTCTACTGTCATTTGTTCTGCTTAGAGGCCAGCTACACAATTCCAATTTTTCTAGAAAAGTCCTATAACAATTTGGCATAGCAAAGCTGGTTGAATTTCATACAATGAACAACAGTGTGAGAGATCAGCCTAGATTAGATTCCTGAAAGGGATGAGATTTCCTTGTGTTTCCACTATTGACTCTGGCCCCTCAGTGAAGAGAGTGATGAGCCAAGTACCAGTCATTCCAAATCTGAGCCATCTGTAATATAATGGAAGCTAAATTCTTTTTTTTTTGCGGGGGGCTGGGGATGGAGTCTTGTTCTTGCCACTGAGGCTAGAGTGCAATGGCATGATCTCGACTCACTGTAAACTCTGCCTCCTGGGTTCAAGCGATTCGCCTGCCTCAGCCTCCTGAGTAGCTGGGATTACAGGCGCCTTCCACCATGCCCGGCTATGGAAGCTAAATTCTGTAAGAACAAGTTTAGCCTGAAATTTTCCTCAAGACAATGTATACATGACATCATATGCACTGTGGTGTTAATAGGTGTTTCTGGACAGATTCTCAGACAAATACTAGATTTGTTTGGACCTTGTCTTGGGCTGTAGCCTCTTTACTTTTGCTCTTTACCTTACAACTGGGTATCTTGAAATAGCTCAGATTCAGGTATTTTTTTTCTTATCAGCTTCCTTTATTTTTCCTCCAATATATCTAGGAGAAAGCACACAGTCTTCAGTTTTATCGTCTGTGCCCATGAGAGGTTAATAAAGGTTTTGTGTTTGTATGTACATTAAGATGTGGAAGTATAGTCACTTAGGGAGAAACAAAATTACTGGTTTTTCTAAAACTTAAAGGAAAAATTAAAGCTTAAAAACTTGGGATGCTTTTAGTTTTGTGCTATATCTAGCATCTAGCAAATGCTTGATAAATTTTGGCCATTATTATAATTATTATAATTATTAATATTATTAATAGCAATGATAGGATTTGGTACTTGAAAGCAGGTTGTGTTTATACCAGTGCCAAAAAGCAAGTGTGGGGAGTGTACTCTGCTGGCCCTAAGTTCCCCATAGGAAGTAGAGATTGCATATATTAGCTGGAACCCGCCCAAGATACTTTTGGGACAAACAGGATAATGTGTTCAGAACAGAGGTCAGCAGCTGTTACTCCTCTGTGACATTCCGGAGATGTGGACAGATGTATTCAGATTGACCTTCCTTATTCAGTGAGTGTGGGAACTGGTGGGAAGGGGTAGGGGAAAGGAAGATACAGCGACGGGGAGGATGAGAAGGTTCCCATGGGGGCCTGGTAACATGAGAGACCACTGAGAGCAATGTTGAAGTTAAAAGTTCTATTTCCTGGAGGTGCTGCACTAAACAACATGTTAGGGGATGAAAGCCCTTAAAATTGTTCCAAAAGGAGGAAAACCAAGCATGACAGTTTCCCAAGGCTAGGACAAGATTGCAGTTCCTGCAGGGGTCAGAGGTGGCTTCCTTACCATTCCACTGATTGCACAGTAGGGAATCAGAGAGGGTCAAATCAGGTTCAATACAAGATGTGGAGTGAAATACATTTCTTACATTGCCCTCTCAACCCCAGTCATACTTAATTAACATTCCTGTTTCCAGAAAATATCCAAGTTTCCCAGTGGTTTCAAAAAATTGAAAGAATCAGCCAAACACAGAGCTCTTGATACTTTTGCGAATGTCAGCAACAAGACAGGTAGCTGGTCTTCAGTGAGTGTAGAAAGAACATGGCTCAGTGAGCCCATTAGAGCTTCAGAATTACAGGATTTTTGAGAAAAGTAGACATCCCTGATAACAATCTCTTTGGGTCCTAAGACTTATAAGTTTACCCTGTCATAATAGTTAAGACAGAGTATGATTAGCGATCGTTTTCTCCCACCTTTAATGATGACAATGGACATTTTTTTATATCTGCCACCCCCCTCTGCTTTTTTTCAGAGGATCAAGTGAATGGACCTTTTGTCATGGAGCCATCCTAAAGCTCAGTTCAGCACTCCCTGGGTTCATGATGTGTTGCTCATGCTGACAGTACACAAATTCATGGTTTGGTCAGGATTAATTTCTCCAGGATGAAATTCACAACTACGCAAGTTTTGCCTCTTCTCTTGTCTGGGTCTACATGAATATAAAGTAGGCAGGGAAGTAATAAGAACTGCATCAGGCTAGGCACAGTGGCTCATGCCTATAATCCCAGCACCTTGGGGGGCTGAGGAGGGCAGATCGCCTGAGGTCAGGAGTTCAAAACCAGCCTGATCAATGTGATGAAACCCTCTCTCTACTAAAAATACAAAAATTAGTTGGACATGGTGGCATGAGCCTGTAATCCCCGCTACTAGGGAGGCTGAGTCAGGAGAATCGCTTTAACCCAAGAGGCAGATGTTGCAGTGAGCCAAGATCACGCTATTGCCCTCCGGCCTGAGCAACAAGAGCGAAACTCCATCTCAAAAAAGAAGAACTGCCTCAATCATATCCTGGACTAAAGGAAGACTTTGCAAGTCACACATAGACTTCTAACTGAATCTTCATAAAGTTGGTGGCTGAAGGTCAGATTGCCTATACAGAATGTACTCTTCTCTTTAAAAACCTTGCTCCTAACCTATTCACTATCTATCAATCACATGATCAAGCTGCTAGTTCATCAGGACTGTGTCTACCTTTCTCATGATGCTCAAATCTAGAGTTCCATTTTTTGAGTCAGATGAAGTCGAGTTCAGATCTCTGCTTTTCTGCTTGCTGTATCATTATGGGCAAATTACTTAAGTTTTATAAGATTAGATTCGCTTATTTATAAAATGGAGATAATAGTAGTACCATCTCCCTAGGTTGTTATGAGGATTAAATGAGTTAATGCCTACATAATCTTAGCACAGTACCTGGTGGCAGGATGCCTCTAATAAATGTTAGCTATTGCTTTTATAACTTGGAGTAATAGGCCTGTCTCTCTAAGTGATCAAAAGGTTTTTAGGTAATTGTTTTAAGCTACTTTTAACCATATTTTTAATGTAACACCATTTTTTTTCGTGTAATCCTTGATAAACCCTCATGGGTTGTTCCTGCAAATACATCTTTTTGTAATACTTGTTTATTCAGTGGGATTAGTCAATCAATATGGTCATTATTTCTTATTTTTATTTCTCTTAAGCTTAGCGTAGCTTTTTTTCAGGCTTTGGTGCTCCTGGTTTGTGATAATATGCATGACTTTCTTAACTTCATCTTTGTCTATTTTTTTGACAAAGTTTTTCATAGCAACAGCTGGAATAATACCACACAGCTCAAACAGAAAATCCCAGGCTTCATTATTTCCCTACAATCACCATGTGAGAATTTGAACCTCTGTAAGGCAGAACTTTGGGGAAGATTAGAAACGGAAATGAAAGGCAAGTTTCTAGCTGGAATTTAGATCAAAGAAGATATTATCCTGGTAGGCTTGCTCTGTACGAGAGAGAGCCACAGGGCTTCTCACTGGCCAGCTTGACCACAATAATTCTTAAAGACTCTTCAATGGTACTTTGCAGTTTATACTGGTATATGATACGAGAGGATTGTACATCAAGGAGGAATACTATGCTAATTTAAAAATCAGCGTTCTGGTGGCATTCATGCTGTAGAGTAAAATCCATCCACATAGATATATCGAACATATATTCAGTGATCCATTGTGGTTGTTCCAACAAACATTTATTCAGCCCCAACAATAAGTATGAAATGGAGATTCATCAAACCTTCTTTCTGTCTTAAAGGCAGGGCAGATTTACATATTGTGGAGATGTGAACAACATATTAAGTGAGGTATTGTCTTCCCTATTTTATACATGAAGAATTGAGGCAGTGGCTTTCTGAGATTATTACAGAACTAGAAAGAGGTCCAACTAGATTTGATTCCTAAATCTGTGGGTCTTCAAGTCCTGTGTGTTTAGCTACTATAACTCCCAAGTCAGTTACCTTTCTTGTTCTGCATTCTAAATGGTAAACTGAGCCTGGGAATGCATTCTGTGCAGGAAGCTCCTCATCTCTCAAGGTACAGGTGGGAACCACAGGGGGCTCAGGAGAAAGAGGAGGGAGACACTGAGTGGCTTGGCATGACTCTGGCCTTGGCTGTAGGAGAAATGAATTGTGAAGGTGTTAGGTTTTTGAGGCTTCTGTATCATTGAGCACAGCTCAGGATAGGGAACAGACAGGAATATAGGGCTGATGTCCTAGCCTAAAAGTGCTATTTTCAGAAAGAATATTCCTAGTATCATATCCTTGGGAAGCCAGTGATGGGAAGATTGCCATGGCCAGAGTACCAGAGAGAGAAGGCAATGGTGGAGGATTTCATTCCTTCAGTAAATGTCTTATTGAGCACTTACTGTGAGTTAGACACAAGGGATACAGCTGGAAATGAGAGAGACATGGATTCACCCTCATAATGTTTATAGTGTAATGGAGGACATAGACATTAAACACTTAATGGCACAAACACATCTATAGTTACTTTTTCTTCTTGGCATTCCCACCACACCGTATAAAGAGTGCAACGGGGATTATAGCAGGGAGACCTCGTTTAGATGGGTCAGAGGTGGGGATTGTGTGTATGTAGGTGATGGTGGCTGGAGTCAGCATCTTTGAAGAGGTTCTGTTTACTCTGAACCTAGAAGAATGAGGGCAATTTACTCAGATTGGAGAGAAAAATCCTGACCAGAGACTAGTAAGAGGTGAAGGCACTGAGATTCATTCCTCACTCAACTCCCTCACAGGATTTTACTTTCAGCCTTAGTTCCTGTTATGTTTCAAACAGCCTGTAGAATTTGGTCACCTGTACTATACTTTTCTCTAACAAGCAATGTGGTTGAGACTTCAGTCTGCTTGTTGATTGATTAAGGTTGTTTGTTTGATCATGATGCATATGTCCTTGAATATCAAGGGCTTGTGTGGATTTAACAAATCTGGAATTTCTCCAGAAAAATACAGGCACACTTTTATGAAACACAGTTTAATCATGACTTCCCAGGGCTATTTGGGCCACTCCACCTTTTCCTAAGTTACTCCACTTAAGCTCTGAAGCGATACCATGTTAGATGTCTCGCAACTGAAAGGTAATGAATACACTTATGTTTCTGTCCTGATAGCTCTTAAAATAATAATAATAATATATATATATATTTAGAAGGAACAAGTACAGATTTCTTACATGCATATAAGGCATAGTGGTGAAGTCTGGGCTTTTAGTGTACCCACCACCCAAATAGTGAGCATTGTACCTCATAGGTAACTTTTCAACCCTCACCCCCCCACCACCTTTTGGACTCTCTGTTGTCTATTATTTTATTCTGTATGTTATGTGTACCCGTTGTTTAGCTCCCTCTTATAAAAGAGAACATGTGGTGTTTGACTTTGTTTCTGAGTTATTTCACTAAGTTTAATGACCTCCAGTTTCATCCATGTTGCTGTAAATAATTTCATTCTTTTTTTTTTTTTTCCCAGAGCTAGCTGGGGTTTTATTTTGGCAAAAACAAAAACAAACAAACAAACAAAAACAACAATTGAATTGTTTTGTAGCTGGAGACATGGGCAAGTGGGGTCCCCAGGCAGTAAACTCCCCTCTGGTGGGCTGAAGGCTAGGGCTGAGCCTAGGTGGGTCTCTTGTTCCCTGTGCTCCCCTGCACAGCGGCCTCCCTCCTGGGGTCTGGAGCAGCTGCAGGAGAGGCAGGCTGGGAGGGGCTGCCACAGCTATTCACTTGGGTAGGATGTCAGAGGATTTGGATACCAGCCTTTTATTGCGAGTCTCAATCTTCTTCACATCCACGGCCCTGGTGGAGCTCCTGTGGCTAAAGGAGCTGGAGCCTGCACCAGAGCCATAGCTGGAGCCCAGGCCATAGCTGAGGCCGGGGCCCGTGAGGCCCCTATAGGCCAAGCCCAGACCACCTGCATAGCCGCTGGTGGTCTTCATATGGATACTTAAGGTCTGCATCCCAGACCCTAGCCAGCTCTCCTGGCCCTCCAACAGTTTCCTGTAGGTGGCAATTTCGATGTCCAAGGCCAGCTTGGTGTTCATCAGCTCTTGTCCAGCTTGGCCTGCTGCAGGGTGGCCTCCAGCTCTGACATGGTGTTGGCATCCTTAATTGTCAGTTCCCCATGCTTCTGGGCATCTGCGGTGGTGGCCTCCAGGGATGCCCTCCCTCAGGTTATCCCCGTGCTTCCCAGCCAGAGTCTGCTGGTCCTCATACTTATCTGGTGCATGCTCTCAGTCTCAGCCCGGCTGCGGCTGGCTATCTCCTCATACTGCGCCTTGACTTCAGTGATGATGCTGTCCATGTCCAGGGAGCGGCTGTTGTCCATGGACAGCACCACGGAAGTGTCTGAGATCTGGGACTGCAGCTCCCAGTTGAATATACATTCTTTTCAATGCCACATCACACGTATTCTAAAACCAGCCATATAGCTAGAAGTTAAACACTCCTCAGCAAATATGCAAGAATGGAAATCATAACAGTCTCCCAGACCACCGTGCACTCAAATTAGAACTCAGGATTAAGAAACTCACTCAAAACCGCACAA
>CAUYLG010061294.1:0-11345 GCA_963573385.1 Cacajao melanocephalus
GTAACAATAACACAATGTAGCCATTGGTTTCTGTTTCCACGCTATTGATTTTTGTTTTACCTGTTCCCATAGTGTTTCAGCAATCTGATCAATCATTGTTCCATTGATTTCTGTTTTTACTGTTTAATGTAACCATGGAGCCTGCGTCATCAAGGAAGAACTAAAAGGTATATATTCAGACTTACGCACACAATAAACTTGCTATTCTGGCATGCTATGCTGGCATTGCCTGAGTAGTCCTCCAGACCCCACTGTCTGTCTGCCTTTTCTTCTGCGCACTCTCTCCTCCAGGTAGTGAACATCTCCAAGTTGGGGTGAGGCCTCCCGCAGGCCGGGAGCCTCTCGGCAGACGTGCCGGTCCCCGACAGGAGGTAACTTTAAAAATATTTCACGGTAGGACTATAAAATATGCTATTATAAGCTCAGAATTAAAACTCATCATAGGTTGGGCGCAGCATCTAATGCCTGTAATCCCAGCACTTTGGGTGGATCACGAGGTCAAGAGATCAAGACCATCCTGGCCAACATGGTGAAACCCAGTCTCTACTAAAAATGCAAAAATTAGCTGGGTGTGCTGGCACGTTCCTGTAATCCCAGCTACTCGGGAAACTGAGGCAGGAGAATTGATTGAACCGGGGAGGTGGAGGTTGCAGTGAACCAAGATCGCACCACTGCACTGCAGCCTGGTGACAGAGCAAGGCTTCTCCTCCTCAAAACAAACAAAACAAAACTCATTATAGAGAGACAGAGCTGGCAGGATCTTTTTTTTTTTTTAAGAACGAGGTCTCACTATATTCCCCAGGCCAGTCTCAAACTCCTGGGCTCCAGCTATCCTCCCACCTCTGCCTCCTTAAGAGCTGCCATTACAGGCATGAGCCACTGCGCCTGGCTAGGACAGAATCTTTAAAACCATCTTGTCTAATATCCCTCTTACCCTCTCCTCCAATTTTATATAAGTGAGAAAATACCCAGAAAGAAATAATTAACTCCAGATTGACACAGCTAAAAAGTACACCCAGGCTAGAACCTGGAACTTGTAGCCATGCTCCATCCATTTCTTAACATCTTCTTTTCGGGAATCTTTATCAAACCTGCCCAACAATATCTGGAAACTTATCGGGAAAAAAATAATGGAAACAATTAAAGCCTGACAAATGACAGCTTCTTCAGATATGGTTTAAACACAAAGAACTATAAGGAACTCAACTGCTGAAACTCCTTGATAACATCAAGGAAAGGAGTCATTTCACATAAATCTAGAGATGATGTCATCTAAACATACAAGTAGTTAGTGGAAGTTACAACTCATCATGAAGGAAATGATTCTTATAAATAGTTTTGATCTGGAGATACCATTTGGCGTCTTCAAATCGTAGACTCTTGAAATAGGAAGACCTACCCCAGAGGTCATCTGATCCAGGGCACGCTGACCCCGCAGTATCAGTCAAGGTCAATGCCACTCTCCACTTTGTTTCCCTGGGACTTCGTGCTGGCCGCTACTCCAGAATTTTGCACGTTAGAGTACACCAAATTGAATGGAAGTTTTTTCTTCCAAAACTAAAAGAAAAAAAGTGTTTTTTTCTGATGGTAAGATAAACATGCTCACTACAAAACTTCAAATAGTACAGAGGAGTATAAAAAAGACTTACCAGAAATCTCACCACCCAGAGGTAACCATGGTGAGCATTTTGATGACGGATTTTCATTTGGTTTTCTTTATGCACATATTTACACTCACATATCCATATTTTGGCAAAATTGGGACCAGAATACAAATGCAATTTGTCATAGTCTTCTTTACGCTAAACCATTTATTTATTTATTTTTCAGATGGGGTTTCGCTCTCATTGCCCAGGCTGAAGTACAATGGCACTATCTCAGCTAACTACAACCTCCACCTCCCGCGTTCAGGCCCTTCTCCTGCCTTGGCCTCCAGAGTAGCTGGGATTACAGGCGTGAGTCACCATGCCCAGCTTATTTTTGTATTTTTAGTAGAGACGGGGTTTCACCTTGTTGGTCAGGCTGGTCTCAAACTCCTGACTTCAGGTGATCCACCCACCTTGGCCTCCCAAAGTGTTGGGATTACAGGCTTGAGCCACTATACCTGGCCCTACACAAAACCATTTATATAGATCCACAATTTCATGTTAATGGCTACATAGTAGACCACTGTGTGAAGAGACCTTAATATAGTCAACCACTCTCTGATTGACTGATGATTGATTGATTGATTGATTAGGTGTTCTCATTTTTTAACTAACTTGGGGGTTCGTTCCTGCTTTAGGGAAAGAGGTCATCTTAGCCACCCTTGGGAAGGCGAATTAACTTTGGAAACTAAAAGCACTTTGCTTCCTCCAAAGTAGTAAGTGTTTGGGGATGATTGCAGGGCTCGGGTCTCTGGAGAATGGGCCGGTGAATGGGAGGCTTTGTGGTTCTCCTCCAGGAAAAAAAAGTATAAAGGGGCCGTTGGTGCTGCTGGGAAGCTGCCACGCTCCAGGGGAAGGCCTTAAGGATATGTCAGTGCCTGGAGCCCGTCCTGACCCCGACTGGCTTCCAGGATGGCTTGCAAACCTGCCCTGGCTAACCTACCTCCGAAAAGAGCCAGAATTGAGGACTGGACCTGCCCCTGGTCCAAGGTCCAGCTTACCTGGGCCCGTCGCTGCTCTGCAACCAGAGCTCCACTTGTGGCTCCAGCAAGAGACGTGGCTGCCTGAAACTCGCTAATGAAGACCAAAGCTTTACCCACTTCTGGGCTTTGGCAGATTACCAAGCCAGCTGCTACTCTGTCACCCACCCTTCCCCTTACATGTACAGAGAGACGCCATCATTTAATTCCCACTGGTGCCATGTAAGTTGGAGACTGAGGGGCTCTGGCACACAAACTCTGGGGACATCCTGGGATACAAAAGCACCACCACCAATACCTCCAGCTGAGGTGCAGGGGTATTGAGGGGAGGTGACAATGCCACAGTTAATACCTTTTTTGCATATGTCTTTATATATGTATCCAATTATCTCCTTCATATAAACTTCTTTAAGTGCCATTGCTGCATCTGTGGGAAAATGCAGAACACATCTTGCAGTGATGCTGGCTGGTGCCTGGGAAAGACCAGCTGGCCCGCTGCTGAGAACCTTCACAGGACAGCAACTTCTTACAGACATAGCCACTGTTCAGTCTGACCTTGTAGGTTCAGTGCCCCATAAGTCAATGGGACTTCCAAGGCTGACTCACTCAGAGGAGATGGGAGGGCCAGTGATGAGTTTATAATGAAATGTATAAATGCCAGGGGAAGCAGGTGTTTGAGTCAGCCCGACCAACCTGTTCTCTCTTGCTACTGGAAATCAGCGTGGGAAGCCAAAACCACAATCAAAAGGCTAATGGTAAGCTGAGAACCAGGTAAGGGGAGTCAGTCTGGTGATCTGAATGACAGCTGGATGCATCGTCCATCCCGCCGCTAGAGTAATGTACACCCGTCAGGTGACAGTGATGGCAAATGAAAGTCAGGTGAGTTGTAAGTCAGAAACTGCTCTGTGGCTAAAGTGAACCCCTAGCCTTTCTCCTGCAGAGTCCTTCTTCTCTCTGGCCATTACTCTGTGGGCTTAGGGAGTCACAGCTTTTCTTGCAGATAGAGAGGGTAAAAAGAGCCCATCTAAGCCAGGCATGGTGGCTCACACCTGCCTGGTCTGTCCCACAGACCCTGACCAACAGATGAAATCAGTACTCAGACACAGATATGCAGTGCGAGAGCAGCTAGGGGACTGTCTAGCTCTACTGGCCAGAGAGCAGCCCCAAGAGGCTGGAGCTGCTGGCTTTTATTCAGCGCAGACACAATGCTGAAAACCTGGAGCCCACACAAGCTGCAGGTAATTAACATTTATTTGTCCCCTTTCAGAGAAAGTCACTCTCGCAGATGATCAAAGGTCAGTTCCTGCTTAACATAAGTAAACAAGCCTGTTGAAGATAAATTCCCCCACAACCCCTTATACCTACTTCTTGCCCTCTGCCTCAGAGTTAAAGAACAGCTGCCTTCAGCTATTCTCCTCCCTGGCTCTGCAGAACCTTCTGACCTTTCAGAAGGTTTGTGTCCTTTCCCTATAGTTTTTCCCACCACTCTGACCGATCCCCAACACACGCCTGTAATCCCAGCACTGTGGGAGGCTGAGGCTGGTGGATCACCTGAGGTTGGGAGTTCAAGACCAGCCTGACTAACATGGAGAACCCCGTCTCTACTAAAACTATAAAATTAGCCAGGCATGGTGGCGCTAATCCCAGCTACTCTGGAGGCTGAGGCAGGAGAATCACTTGAACCCAGGGGACAGAGGTTGCAGTGAGCCGAGATCACGCCACTGCACTCTAGCCTGGGCAACAGTGTGAGACTCTGTCTCAAAAAAAAAAAAAGAAGTCAGGAGCAAGTCAAGAGAAACATGGATAAAATCCTAGGCTAGTCTCACCGAAAATCTACCTGGAGTAACAGGCCTCAACTTCGTTATATCCCCCCTACATCTCACCATCTGTTGAGATTTGCTGGAAACGCCCAGGATGTTTAGGTGTGGTGCCCCCTGAAATGTTTCTTCCTTCAGGAGGGTGGGAAAGAACATAAACTTCATTGTCTTTTCAGCCAAAAAGAAAAAAAAAATTCCCTATGGCCTGAAGAAATAAAAAAAAAAACATCCACGTGATGTACCACCCCAGGACCCTAGAGATTAGACACAGAAACCCAGGTCATGTCCCAGAAGGGAAGAGTAAAGGAGGAAGAAATCTTTTCGGGGATTGATAGGGTGAATGACTGGAAGTTTCTACAATGGAAAAAAAAGGCTGGGTTATCATTCCCGTCTTTGCTATAATTGTTGTTATCGAAAACATGTAAATCGTGCTCTTATTGTCCCTTTTAAACAATAAAGGTGATAATGGAGACTTCTTTGGACTTTTGCAGACCCAAGGAGAATATTGTTATTCGCCAGCAGCTTTGCTTTAAGGAACCCAGCAATGACTCTGGGATCCAGACAATTCCAGGGGAAGGTCTAGGTGTGCTGTTTGAGTGACCGAAGAGGGTCAGAGGGCCTTTTAAAGAAACAGTTCTGAAGCTGGGCTTGGTGGCTCACGCCTGTAATCCAAGCACTTTGGGAAGCTGAGGCGGGTGGATCACGCAGTGAGAAGTTCAAGACTAGCCTGGCCAATACAGTGAAACCCTGTCTCTACTGAAAATATAAAAATCAGCCGGGTGTGGCAGCACAGGCCTGTAGTCCCAGCTACTTGGGAGGCAGAGACAGGAGAATCACTTGAACCCAGGAGGCAGAGGTTGCAATGAGCAGAGATGGCGCCACTGCACTCCAGCCTGGGTGACAGAGTGAGACTCCATCTCAAAAAAAGAAAGAAAGAAAGAAAAAGAAACAGTTCTGGCAGAGTTGGAAAGGCACTTTCAAGGGGAAAGGGCCATTTGAGCAGTTCAGGTGGTAGACAGTGAGGAGAGACAGTGAGGAGAGACGGTGAGGGAAGAGAGGAGAGGGCAGAGGAGAGGCGCAGTGGCGTTAGACACCTAAGACAGGGCAGGATGGGAGGAAGGGTGAGAAAGAGGGGGCTGCAAGATGTCTCTGAAACGAAGACCTGAGTGATGGGTGGGAAATGGGGGTCACCTGGACAGTGATACAACTTCTGTGTTAACCAGGGTTGTTGGCACCAGCTGCTGCCTGCCCTTCCCACTCTTGATCTTGGTTTTGGAAACAACAAAGGCTTGTTTATTTTCCTCTCATTTCAAGTTAGGATGTGGGTGGAGCTGGTGGGGCGGCGCTTTGACACAGCTATCTTCCAAACTGGGCCTTCTGGCTGTGCCCATGTGTGTCTTTACCATCTTGGAATTCTTTGCTTCCAGCCAGATGGACAGAAGAGAAAGCAAAGCTTTTGCCGGGCGCGGTGGCTCATGCCTGTAATCCTAGCACTTTGGGAGGCCGAGGTGGGTGGATCACCTGAGGTCAGGAGTTCAAGACCAGCCCGGCCATCATGGTAAAACCCCATCTTTTTTTTTTTTTTTTTTTTTAAAGACAGGGTTTCATCGTGTTGGTCAGGCTGGTCTTGAACTCCCGACCTCAGGTGATCTGCCTGCCTTGGCCTCCAAAGTGCTTGGATTACAGGTGTGAGCCACCATGCCCAGCTGAAACCCCATCTTTAAAAAAAAAAAAAAGAAAGCAAAGCTTTTCCTTCACCACCAGGAACTGGAAGTGACCCATAACTTCTGTTTGCTTCTATAGGTAAAATTCATCACACGGCCATTGCTAGGGAGCACGGGGGAGGCCCTGCAGCCCAGGCCTTGTGTGGCCATTCAGGAAGCTGACCCATTGGCAGGGAGCTGGTCACTGTAAGAGGGGGAAGATGCTGGTCTCTGAGTAGAAGGGAGTTCCCCTGGGTGCCTCGTCACTCTGAGTCATACCATGCTGTTCTGTCTGGAGAGTCCCTGGCTAAGGCTTAGGGTTTGGAGGACACCAGGGACAACTGAGGCTCAGCAGTCCGCCTTTGTAGACGGCAAAACCCTGTACTGCAGGTGACTTGTTGTTTATTGTGATCAGGCTGTGTGCCCTTTAATGCTCCTTTCAGCATGAAGCTTTGAGGATGAATGCTCAGTGGCCCTGGATTCTTACCCTCTCTCTCCTCTGACTGCAGGGGAGTCTCTTCTCCCTGGGCCTTGGCTTCCTGAGCTACAAAGGGAATGGGCTGGACTGTTGACCTTTAATGTTTTTCCAGGTGCAAGAGTCTTTTCTCCTTAGGGACAAGCTTGAACCGCCTCATTTCTGCTTCTCCTGAGCTCTTGGAAAGGAGCGAGGCCTGGAAAACCTGGGGTTACTGCCGTGAGCTTCAGCCCTACCTGATCCTACCTAAAATTGTGTCAACAAAATCAGAGACTTCTTCAGCCTGTCAGCTGCTGGCAGCGATTCAAAAAGAGCATGATTGAATGGGTAGAGGGAGAGACCCAGTGGCCTGTGCCAGGGCTCAGATTTCAAGATGGCACAATGGTCCTGCCTCTGTGAGATCCAGGTGTGAGCAAGGCCTGAACATCCACAGTTGTGAGACCAAGCTAATCAGTCAGGGTACCAGCAGGCAGCAGAAGCACATCCAGAAGTGTTTGGGGAGAGAGTAAAAAGCTTGAAGTAGGTACTGTTCACAAATGTGTAGCCAGAGGCAAGGAACCAGCAAAGAACGGTGAGGTACCCAGGACCTGGGACCAGGCCTGAAGGGGCAAGGGAAGAAACGGTGTGATCAGAGTTGTGGGAGAGGGACCTTCCCACAGAAGCCAGAGCCACAGAAGAATGTAACAGCAGGAAAGCAGGGTTGTGCCAGTGTGGGTGGGGGTGGATTGGAGCAAGGAATAAATTCGTCAACTTCCAATCTCTTGCCAGTGCCTCCCATTGGCCAAACCCGACAGGAAGCCAAGGGAATGGGGAGCCTGGTGATGCAGTTATGGAAAACACAGAGGCCAGGAGAGGGAGTGGGCAGGTGAGGCACGTGGAGAATAACCAGCTCAGGAGTCTGGTTATCCCATGACAGGGGGAGTCTGAATGGCCTGGACCCAGTGGTATACTGCCAGTGAAATTCCCAGCCAGGTTGATGATGACAGCAGTGATAGCGAAGCTGGTGACCCTACCTTAGATGTATGTAACTGTATCACCCTCCAAAAATATCTGACCACCTAGAGCATCTTTCAGGACATCTGAAGGAGCCTGGTGGAATTCTCTGCACCTTGCATCTGAGATTTCTTTTAGATACAAATTTGGACCCTGCTCTGACTCTTTCCTGAGTGGTAACACTAGCTGCTCTGTCAGTCCCGAGACAGTTGGAAGAGTGGGATAAATTTAGACCACAGAGTTATTGTGCCTGAGCCAATATCTTAAATACTTGATTTTCAACATGATCTTGAACTCCATGCCCTGGATAACCACATATTCCCTGTCCTCTATTTGACCAGCTTTGCCCCCACACTCATGTGTACCTCCCCGCCCCCGACAGCTATGAATAGTTGGTGTGGACAAAGAGGCCGGGTGTTGGGCTGTAATCAGTTCCCCCACTCCATCAGATACCATCAGTGTCAAAACAAAATCAGCTATGTGAAAACCCTGCCTCCTGCCTCCTTTTGGAATGCACTGTTCTGACTGCAATTACAAAGCGGCAATTTATAAGCCTGAGTTGGTGCAGAAAACAAGACACCAAACCAAGAAAATGAATATGATATGCCATGGCACGAAATTCAGGATGTCAACAGAGATAGAATGGAATCAGGAGAAGATGACGTCTCAAGATTAACATACATGAGAGATGAGGGCCCAGAAAACAGGCCTTGGGTATTTCCTTGATTTCTCTGCGTACTTGAGTTCACTATAGTTATTTCTGTTAATAGATAATTTTACTGTTACACTTTTCAAATGTTTTCATGCATGAGCCATGCATTTTAGTACTTAAAAAAGATACAAAAATATTTTTGTTTGTTTGTTTGTTTTTTAAGATGAAATCTTACTCTGTTGCCCAGGCTGGAGTGCAACAATGCAATCTTGGCTCGCTGCAACCTCTACTTCCTGGGTTCAAGTGATTCTCCTGCCTCAGCCTCGCGAGTAGGTGGGGTTACAGGCACACGCCACCACACCTGGCTAATTTTTGTAATTTTAGTAGAGATAGGGTTTCATCATATTGGTCAGGCTGGTCTTGAACTCCTGACCTCAGGTGATCCACCTGCTTTGGCCTCCCAAAGTTCTGGGATTACAGATGTGAACCACCGTGCTGGGCCCCCTAAGGGCTTTTTAATCCCCCCACTGAACACATATTTATTTATTTATTTTATTGTTATTTTTTGAATTTTTTTTTTATTAGAGACAGGGTTTCACTATGTTGGTCAGGCTGGTCGCGAACTCCTGACCTCAGGTGATCCACCTGCCTCGGCCTCCCAAAGTGCTGGGATTACAGGCGTGAGCCACCGCGCCCGGCCGAACACATGCTTATTGAGCATCTACTAGATACCAAGCACTGGGGATTTAGCAGCCAGAGGCAAGACCTTGCCCTCCCTGAGTTTCTATTCTAGTAGAGGGATGACAGGCAATAAACAAACTAATGAGTAGATAATAAGCTGAGCCGTGCTAAGTGCAGTAGAGAAAAATATGGAATAAGGGCTCAAGAGTGCAATGGAGGACGGAAATGCCATTTTAGGTAGTTTGAGGTGGCATTTCAACAGAGGCATGAAGAAAGGGAAGGGATTGAGCTACACAGATATCTATGAGAAGAGTGAGATCACTGAAGGCCAAAGAGTGCTTACCTTGTCCAAGGGTCAGGAAAGGGCCGGGATGGCTGCAGCAGAGTAGGCAAGGGACACTGGGTGGGAGGGGCCGGGGCCAGGGGAAAAGAAGCCTGTGGAGGTTTTGAGCAGTGGAGAGAATCCACTGGACTGTAGGGAGGCCAGCTGGGAGGCTGCTGGAATACTCCAAAGGTGAGATAATGATGTCTTGCTCCAGGATGGTGAAGAGAAAGGAAGTGAGAGGGATTCTGCATATATTCTGGTGGTAGGGCAAGTGGGGTTTGCTGATGACATCTATGAAGTGAAGGACCAAGAGCAATATAGGATGACTTCAAGGTTTGAAGCCTGAACCACTGGAAAGAGTTTCAGTTTATGTAGTATTGGAAACAGATGCTCAGTGCCGCAAAGAAAAATCAGCACTGAGACAACGGATCTCTCAGCAAAGCAATTTTTACTTCCTGCACTGCAGGAAGGGTACCCTTACTAGCCATCCTGCCATGAGAGTACAATGAACAAAGGAAAAGCTGACATATTTATCCCTTACACATTTGGGATCGTCCTTACTGTGTCGGATCTCCGCTGTGTCTGATCTCCGTTGGTTGGAGCCAGACTTCACAATCTAAACTAACACCTGATTGACTAATAACTTAAAACTTCTCTAAACAGGTAAGGGACATAGGCTGTGAGCTGGGACATGCCTATGAGCACGTCCAGCACAGATATCTTGGTTAAAGTACAAGGGCATAGAATATACTACATGCCTAGGGCTTAACAAAGAGTTATTTATTTTTTAACAAGAAAGGAAACTTTGAAGAGGAACTTTTTTACCTCCCACACAGAGATAATGAAGACTATGAGAGGAGATGCATTGGGGTGTGTGTATGTGAAGCGTGAAGTTGCAGATGCTTATTTTTTATTTTTATTTTCTTGAGATGGAGTCTCGCTCTGTCACCCAGACTGGAGTGCAGTGGCACAGTCTTGGCTCACTACAACCTCTGCCTCCCAGGTTCAAGTGATTCTCCTGCCTCAGCCTCCCAAGTAGGATTACAGGCACCGCCACCATGTCTGGCTAATTTCTGTATTTTTAGAAGAGATGGGGTTTCACCATGTTGGCCAGGCTGGTCTTGAACTCCTGGCCTCAAGTGATCCTCCCACCTCAGCCTCCAAAAATACTGGGATTACAGGAGTGAGCCACTGTGGCCTGTTGGGGATGCTTATTGAACATCCACATGGCCATGTTGATGGTCCTTGGAAATCTGAATCCGGAGAGGCATTTATGAATATAAGGATACAGAAGGCCACTGCACTAGACCAGATAACCAAGGGAGTGGTAGAGATTAGAAGAAGCTTCATCTGGCTGGGCACGGTGGCTCACACCTATAATCCCAGCACTTTGGGAGGCTGAGGCAGGTGGATCACAAGGTCAAGAAATCGAGACCATCCTGGTCAACATAGTGAAACCCTGTCTCTACTAAAAATATAAAACTTAGCTGGGCATGGTGGCACACACCTGTAGTCCCAGCTACTTGGGAGGCTGAGGCAGGAGAATTGCTTGAACCCAGGAAGCAGAAGTTGCAGTGAGCCAAGATCACACCATTGCACTCCAGCCTGGGTAACAAGAGCGAAACTCCATCTCAAAAAAAAAAAAAAAAAAAAAAAAAGAAGAAGCTTCATCTAAAAAATGAATTAAGAAAAAAAAAGACATTAGAAGAGGCTCCAGGACTGATATCTAGGCCTCTCCAACAGATAGAAGCCTGGAAAATGAGAAGGAACCGGCAAACATTATTTGACTCTGTGACTCTTTTCAGAATAAGTTGCTAAACAGAGGAAAATCATAAAAATATGGTTTTAAACAAAAAATAAATAAATAAAGGAAACAATAAGAAAAGAGAAAAATATAGTTTTTATTTTGAAACAATTAGCGTAGCTTACCTACCAATCATTGCTAAACGTATTGTTCTTTTTTTTTTTTTTTTTGAAAGAAAGGAAAAGAGAGGAAAGAAAGTGAGAGTGAAAGAAAGAAAAAAAAAGAATGTACGAGAGAAAGAAAGAGGAAGAAAAAGAGGGAGAGAGAAC
>CAUYLG010061297.1:0-18884 GCA_963573385.1 Cacajao melanocephalus
TGTGGTGATTCCTCAAGGACCTAGAAATAGAAATTCCATTTGACCCAGCAATCCCATTACTGGGTATATATCCAAAGGATTATAAATTGTTCTGCTATAAAGACACACACACATGTATGTTCATTGCAGCTCTGTTTACAATAGCAAAGACCTGGAACCAACCCAAATGCCCATCGATGATAAACTGGACAAGGAAAATATGGCACATATACACCATGGAATACTATGCAGCCATAAAAATGATGAGTTTGTGTCTTTTGTAGGGACATAGATGAATCTGGAAAGCATCATTCTCAGCAAACTGACACAGGAACAGAAAAACAAACACCGCATATTCTCACTCATAGGTGGGTGTTGAACAATGAGAACACATGGACACAGGGAGGGAAGCATCACACACTGGGGTCTGTTGAGGGGGACTAGGGGATAGACAGTGGGGGCAGGGAGTTGGGGAGGTGGGGAGAAATGCCAGATATAGGTGATGGGGATGGAGGCAGCAAACCACATTGCCATGTATGTACCTATGCAACAATCCTTCATGTTCTGCACATGTACCCCAGAGGCTAAAGTGCAATAAAATATATTTTAAAAAATAATAGTAATAAAAAGAAAGTAACTCATTTCAAACATTTATTACAAGCAGAATTTATTCTCTATCCTGGGGTCAGTATGTCCATGTCTTTACACCTTCATTCTCATTGCTCTAAGTAACTGATGTACTGAGTATCGACCCAGAGGAAGTAACATATGGTTATATTCAGGATGTTAAACAAATAAGTTCCAGTTTGTGAACAAGGGTAGAAGAAGATTCAGTTCTCAATTAATCAAATGTTTTAATTCAGCAGTATGTTAACTAGGGCTCCTTTGGTAACAAGGGATCCTAACAACTTGAACTAGCACAGGCAAAAGGGAGGACTTTTTGGTTTATGGAGTCCAAGGATATGTGTAAAACCAAGTGTACGAGTGAGAAGCATGTAGCTGGACCATCCTGGCACCAGGGGCCAAGCACCACATCCCATTCGGGCTTACATCCCAGCTTGGGTATTTGCTTCATTTATACTCCCTGGAGATAGACTTTCTCCATGATGTGGGACAGAAGACACAGTGGTTCCTGGACTTTATGTCATATAATTCCCGCCCTCTAAGAGAAACTGTTGATGTCAGTTCTAGATTATATTTAAATTGCTAGGAAGGATTCTCATTAGATTGGCTTAATTAACTCCTCACCCCTAGATCAAACAACAGCTTCTAGAAGGATGAGGTAATATGAGACATTGAAATTTCCCAAAGGAGATACATGGACAAAAAGTGGGCAGTTTCCAGGAGAAATGAAAGAAGGGCATCTGGGCAGAACATCCCATCAGTGTCCACTACACTCAACTGCTGCTCCTGCTATAGGAGGTGATCATTGGTTTTCTACATTAATGTCACATACAAACACACACATATATTATATATATACATATATATATAATGTTTATGTAGAAAAGCAGTGATGCTTTACTGTGATGCTTATATATGTACACACATATGAATGCATATAATAGTAATATTTATATATTTATATATAATATATATGCCTGTTTGGATTCATGTGCTTAATATTCATGTCCTTTCCATATGACACAGGTTCAGGACATGAATGTGTGTGTGTGTGTGTGTGTGTGTGTGTGTGAGTGCGCCTCTTTGGATTCATGTGCTGAACTTGTGTCACATGCAAAGAAAAATTTTATCACTTGTTTATTTCTGATGTAGGCAGCCTGTGTAATAGAGACTGACACTCAGCCTCAGGAATATCATGTCTATTACAGAGGTTTGGTGGTTCCTTTATTTCTCTTTGACCTCCAATCAAGGAGTGAGTTTCAGCATTCCAATCTCTTTCTTCTTCTCACTCTCCCCAAAAAACCTAATGCTCTGCCAGTTCCTTGAGGTGCTACTTAGGCATGGAAAAGATTAAGATATATGTGCATTGTCTTCCCATTACCATAAATGGTTATTTTTTGGAGAATACCATTTCAAACAGTTTGAGTTGGAAAATATGCCAAACTAAACCTATATGTAGTGTTTAACCTAAGGACTTCCTTAAAACAATTGCCCACTTTTGATTATTTTTCCTATGTTTACTTAACAAAGATGAACATTATATATCTAAATGAATTAGTAGTGAAAGCCTAAGTTTACAAAATAGACCTACTGAAATGGGTGCTTTTAAAGGCATCAAAATAATCAACTATCATATGTTGACTGTGAAGAAAGAGATATAATATAGAAAATACATCTTTAAAGCTCCACTTATGCAAAAATAAAAACTTTTATATCACGCTCCTTCAAAAAATGTATGACAGATATTTTAAGATCATGATAGTGGAGTAAAGGAATGAAAGCCAGAATTCAGAACTTTGGATGCTAAAAAGCAACTGATTCTGTTTAACCTTAAAATCGTGTGGAATTGTGAAGAAATGCAACAGGACACAGTTGGATTAGTTTTGCAATATTTCTTTATCAATTGTCTACTGTGTATTGCTCTAAAAAATTTTAAAAAGATTTTAAAAGTTTTAAAATATTTAAAAATCTTTAAAAACGATTTAAAAAGTTTAAATCTTTACACTATTGCCTGGTAGCTATCCTGTTCTTTGGTAGAAAATACCCATAGTCTGTATTCAAAACATTCCTAAAAGTTGATTTGTGTTGATTTTTAAGTCCATATAATAAATTATGTATTTTCCAAAAAAAGAAAAAAGAAAGAAAACCTAATAAGCCTGTATGTTTTCTCCTATCAACAGCTACCATGCCAAAACTTACCTTCCCAGAAAACTGCTCTCCCCCTTGAGCCTAGCACCTCCCCACACTCTTTCCTATTTACTGTAAAATATCCAGCTAAAATGTTCAACCAAACCTTTAAGGGTGGAGTTTTAAGGGTACAGTAAGGATGGAAAATGAGAAAAAGATAAGGTGAGGCTATTTAGATAAACCTAATTTACATACTCAAATTTTCAGTAAATAGGTACTTCCAGCATCTCTCCATATTTATTTACCTTTACAGCTCCTCCCAAAATAATCTCTCCTAATTATTTGCTTCATGTTGTATTATCCTTATGAAACCTTTATTTTACCATCTCTGGGTTTCTTATCTGCTCATTTCTTCTCAAGAAAGAGTTAGGAAACAGGACCATGAAACCTCATGCAGTAGCCTATCCTCCTTTCTTCTAGAGACAAGGGGTTTCTCTCTAAAAGTTCAAGCTTTGGCAAATCTTTCCATCCTCCTGAACACCTAGCATGTTTCCTGCATGGTAGGTGTTCTCATGGGCGACAGGTCCATGCATTTCAGAGGATGAATCACTAAAACTCCTCTGTGGGCAATCTACCCTACCCTAAGCAGCATAAATCAAAAGTAAGATGCAAGACTTACATCAATGGTAATAAAAGATGGGAAGTTGGGTGTATTCAGACTTTGTAGGATGTAAAGCTTACACACCAAATTTCAGACATTTTGTTAATAAATACCACAAACTTTGCAAAATCCAGAAAATTGCATAATAGTTTTTATTTTGCCTAGCATGTTTCTATAATGACTTTTTCTTTATATTTGGCTACATACGTTTTATTACCTCTTTGAATTATAACAATTTTGTAATACCATAAAATACTACTCAGCTCTACAAAGGAATGAATAATGGCATTTGCAGCAACCTGGATGGAACTGAAGACTATCGTTCTAATTGAAGTAACTCAGAAATGGAAAAGGAAACATGGTGTGTTTGCACTCATAAGTGGGAGCTAGGCTACGAGGACACAAAAGCCTAAGAATGATACAATGGACTTTGGGGAAATGGTGGGAGGGGTGAGGGCTAAAAGACTATACACTGGGTACAGTGTACACTGCTTGGGTGATGCGTGCACCAAAATCTCAGAAATTACCGCTAAAGGACTTATTCATGTAACCAGACACCACCTGTTCTCCAAAAACCTATTGAAATAGAAATAAATTTTAAAATTAAATAAATAAAACTCCCCCTTAGGAAACAATATGGATTCCTTATCAGCAAATCTGCTCATATTTATGAAGGTGTGGAGGACCTGATGGAAAAGGAAAGAGAAGTTAACATTTGTTAATCATCTGCTGTGTAAGAAACGCACAGATGACATACATACCCATTTATATAAGTAACTGATTTCTTGACAAGTGGAATTCAGTGATCTTTGAGCAGAAAAGGTTTTGCACCACTTTCTTTCCGAGTCACTCTATTAGATTTCCTGTCCCTGGAGAATATTTGGGCAGATTCTTAATCTTTCAGGTCACTTTCAGGCATCAATAGACATTCTTATTTTCAGGACTCAAACCTCAATTCTGAAATCTCCACAGTTCTACAAGTTGAAACTTTTTGAAGCTTGCTACAAAGACATTAGGTGGAAAAACTGTACATAAACTTATATGAGGCTATGTGTAGTCATTTACATACCTTTGCCTTGTATGGAGAATAATTCATTTTGCTGCAGAAATATTAAGGTGTTTGATTACAGAATGCTGCTGCCCTACACCAGCTGATGACAAGATATGCATAATATGTGCCTTCTAAAACTCCCGATTAAGTGCTGGATTCTGAAGTCTGTGTGGCCCCAAGTGTTTCGGATAAGAGATTAGAGACTAATATCTAATGTTTTGACATCTAACATTAAAACTTTCATTTCTCATCCAATTCAAAGCTTTTTCCCTGTCCAGCATAGGTCTGTTTGTTCATTCTGTGGAACAGCACTGGCAAGGATGGAGGCGACCCTGGGGCCTGCCAGTTCTGTAATAATTTTTCCATCTGCTTTTCCCTTTCATTCTCCCCTGCTCACCCAGGAGCTGCTGACACCTCCAAGGCAGGGGGAGAGAAAGAAGGAGGAAGGTAAAGTCTCTGGTGCTATTGTCATCTGGGTGTGGTGCCCTCTGTGCTCTTTCTCTTGGATGCTCTTACTGCACCACTGCAGGGGGAAATGGGCTTAAAGGCACAGAAGCAATGGGGCAAATTCTGCCTTGATGGTCCAACATCCCTGTGTAGAATGAGGGGGCCCTGGCCACCTATTGTTCTTAGCTCTGGAGCCCCAACAGAAACAAAGAAATGTCCTATTGATTATCCTGTTATACGTCCATTACCTCATTGTTAAGGTTCATCGTTAACCCGTGAAACAGGAATGGCCAATTATACAGATGAAAAGGCCAAGGTAATACAGCAAAGTGGGGATTTAAAAATCACATTAATTCATGCATGTTAGAAAGGAAATTACATTTCTTTAAAAAGAAAGAAAATTAAAATACTAAGATTAAGGCAGCAAAGAGCACGAGGAATCTGTATACCAATGAGGCCAGAAAGGTGAATTTGAAGGACTCTGTGTTTCTTTATTTTATAAGAAGCCAGAAATAAAAGAGGTGCTTTGAAGGGCAGGGAAAGTATTTGTCTCTAAATAGTATAATCACAGGAGCGGAAAGAGAGGGCAGATTCTAAAGAACCACATTTAGACAATAGGAAAACAGGACATGATGAACAGAAACTACAGGACTGTATCTTCTGGAACTTTCTGTTCCCACTCACCACTCATCAAAATCCAGAAAAGTCTGTAAGCTTTAAAAGTCAAAAGCGGGTTTGAGATCCACTGGGATGAGTTAGAAGCCCCCATTGTGCTCAGAGTGGGTCTAAATTTGGAAATAAACTCAATCCCACAGATTCATTATACAATTGGCACGACTAGGAGAGGAACTGAAAACTTTCCTTGTCTGCATTTCTCGCTTCTTTTGAGAAGGAGACTTAACGAGAGAGGCTGACATTTCAGAGACATAGCTTAGCTGAGTTTAGAAACCAGGGAGTGGGCGGTTTTCAGAGGGCACCTGTAAACACCATGTAGATTCGCTGTGGGAAATGCGTGAGAGTCCCAAGATGGCATGAAGAGAAACAAAGACGAATATTCTCCTCCCACCAAGAAGAGAAAAAAATGTAGGACTCTAGGGCGGCAAGGAATGTTTCATTCACTCATCCATTCATTCAAGAAATACTTATTGAGTTGGATTTTTTGTTTGTTTGTTTGCTTTTACCAGGACTGGGCACTGGGATTCTAAAGTAAATGAAATATTAAATAAGTCACAAATGTATGTATAATTGTAAACTGAGATAAGTGCTCTAAAGGACAGTGCGACTCTTTAGAAGAGGGTGTAAAAGAGGGAATGGAAACTGAGGTTTCCCTGAGCAACTCTCACTAGACGTGAACTCTGTGGTGAGTAATGACCTTGGCTAACGTGAGTCGATCCAGCCATCTTCTCATTGTTTTACGTATATAATTTTGTGCAAACCTCACGACAACACTGTGGGGGTAAACATGTATTCTTGCGTCTTTCTGGAATATTCTTCTTTCCTGTTCACCCACTTAACGTCTCAGGGAAAGGCAGTGGTGTGGAATGTAGGCTAAGAAGCCAGGCTTCCTGGGTTTGAAACCTCACTGCCTGACTAACTTGATGTGTGACCTCCGGCAAGTTACCTACCCTCTCTGTGCCTGTTTCCTCATCTGTGATAACACGAGTATGATAGGACCTACCTATGCTGCAGAAATTTAAAGCAGACCAGTGTGACTGGCAGGAGAGTTGTGTGAGATGTAGCCGAAGAGGTAGGCAGGTTGCAGATCCTGAATTTAGCCATAATTGAGTGTCCGCTCTGCAACAAGTACTACGCTGGAAGCTTTATACATGTTATCTCAGCTGAGTTGCTTCTGTTCAAGGAAACACTCATTAACCAAACTATTCAGTGAGTAAAATACAATTGTGCTATTTTAAACATGATTGAATACACTGCCTTCAGCTTAGGAGTCTTCTTCAGAAAGGAACTGTGCCAACTGTATAGCTCTCTGACCGTTAAATAATCCCTTTGCTCAGCCATTTCCAATGGCAGAGTCTCCTGGGTCCGAGCAGAAGAAATGAATGCAGTTAGTTGGAAAGCATGAGCTTTGCACTCAAAAGATTGAGGCTCAGGTCCCACACCTGCCATGTTTCAGGCTGCGTGAGCCTGGACAAGTCAATTTCCCTTCACAAGCATTATTTTCCACATCCAAAGAATACAATACTCAGCTGCCTCTTCAAGTTGCTGTAGAGATCAGGTGAAATAATGCACATGGAAACCATTTTCACAATCCATGAGGCAGCATACAATGTTAGGGACCAGTCAGTACTCATTGAGAGTTGACTTCCGGCTGCCCCCTGTTCTGGTCGATGTACTGGGCCCAAGCTAAACACCCCATTCAAGTAAGGAGATCTGTTACCATGCGAGATGCTACCTCACACAGGAGGGGAGGAGCCACAGCTGCCCTGACCACCTTCCCAGCTTCCACTGAAGAAGCCCTTTGTCTCCTTGGGCTGGGTCCTAGATCCAGCTACCTCCACCCTCCCAGTCCTCATTCCCCCAAGCCTTTCAGCCAGGCATCAGAATTTCTCCTTGCACAGGTGCAGTTAAATAAGGCTTTACTCCTAGAAGTATTTGTCATGTAGGTAGCTCACTAGAAGAATAAACATATTTTCTGGCATAAATGGTGGTTCTGAAATCTTTAGTATTAATACTCCAGATATCTGCTTCATTCTCTCTCTTTCTCTGTCACACACGCAGATGCGCACACACATACACACACACAATTGCCAATGACTTCCATATACAGCCTTCAACTGTAAAGCTCTGAAGGCAGGAACCCCATCTCAATCACTGAATCTCCAGTGCTCAGCACAGAGCCTTACACATAATAAGAGACTAGTAAATGTGTGCTAAGAGAAAGAAGGAAAAAGGGAAGGGGACGGAAGGGGAGGGGAGGGAAAAGGGAGGGGAAAGGGAGGGGAAGGGAGGGGAGGGGAAGGGAAGGGAGGGGAAGGGAGGGGAGAGGAGGGGAAGGAAGGAAAGAGGGAGGGAGGGAGGAAAGGGAGGAAGGAAGGAAAAAGGGAGGGAGGGAGGCAGGGAAGGAAGGAAGGAAGGAAAAAAGGGAGGGAGGGAGGGGTGAAATGAGCAGGACAGTCATGAGTGTTTTCAGTTGTGCATAGTTGCAGACAATTCTTAGACTAGCTACTGTAACCACTATTTCCCAGTATCTCTCCCCTAACAAAGAAGCCCATCAGACTCCCTGTGATTTGGAACTTCGATACCCAAATTTCCTCTGAAGTTTCTCTCCCAACTCCTCTGTACATCAATAATCTGCATCTTTGGATGACCCATGCTATTTCTCCTTATATGATGTTGTTCTTGAGTGTATCTTAAGGTGGTTATATCCTATTTTGTCCATCTTATTCAAAGAGAAGCTATATCCACTTTCCTTTCAGCTGCAGCTTAGTGTTCTGTTAGTCTCTGTTCTCACTCCTTGTTCACGCTACCCAGCAGGACAGTTGGAATCACTCGCTCCAGAGCCATTTGTCGGTAAACTTTTCTGATCAGACTTGTATTGACTCAAACCAAATGTGAGATTCACAGAAACCCTTGGCTGTTTCACAGTCATATTACAAGTCTTGGAGAATTAAGACATTTGGAAAGAGTTCCATAGCTTCTTCTGACCTTCCAAGGAAGCATCAAGGTAGAAAGAGCACAGACTTTGGAGAAAATATGATCTGGATTTAAGTCTTAGCCTTGCTACTTTCAGAGCAAAATCATTTCTTCCTCTGAACCTTTGTTTGCTTACTCATGAAATGAACTTAACAGCTCTCCATTTTGTCTGGTACTCTTTTAGTTGCAAGTGACATAAACCCAATTCAAATGGGCTTAATCCAAAAACAAAGTGGGAAATCCGTGGCAGTCTGTCCAGCTTCAGGCAAGTTTAGATCCAGGAGTTCAATCTTCGAAACTTCTAGAATTTCTCCATCTCTGAATTCTAGTTTTCTCTGTATGTTACTTCATCTTGGGTCTCTCCGTCAGAAGGTGACAGTAGAAATGGCATGGTAGGTCTTGGGAGGTCTTTTACTCAGCCAATTAAAAAAATAAAAATAAAGATCCTCACTCTTCCTGCAAGCATCATTCACAGAAGAAATCTACTCTGTCCAGCCTGGATCAAATACCCACCTCTGTGGCCAGGGAGTTGGAACTTGGTTATGGATAGCTCTTCAGGGATAAAGCACACATGTACAGTGATAGTTACCCCATGGAAAGCATCCTGGAAGACAAATCAGGCTCATTATAGAACTCCTTCAGTGGGTCCTTATAAGGCATTTTGTAAAGTGCCTCATTTGCTATGAGATGGCATTTGAAAAGTGTTTTAAACAATGATGAACACATTATGTTTGACTTTAGTTATTTTCCTCCCTTTCCCTACTTTCTTCCTAAAATCAGAGACTCTCAGCTATAGGACCCCAAATGAACCATAACTGAGCCACTCTAAGACATGACCTCCTAGATATTGATGAACTTCCATTTAGGCAGAAACACCAAAACTGCCTTGGCCAAAATGATATGAACATTAAGGCACTGCTTGTAATAACTTTTATTTACACATAGGAGCCCGATTGGTACCTATCTCATGTTCACCTTGTATAACCAAAAAAAAAAAAAAATGTAATTGGGTGACATTGATAGAATTTAGTAAGTAGAAAATAATCTGAACAAAGTAACATCTGACAACATCACTTCCTTCTAACAAGATAAAAAGCAAGAACCTAGATACCGGGAATGTGACTTAAAACCCTCAAATTATCTTTCTGTAGAAATTGGCATTCTATTCAAACAGTGCAGCTTAGACTCACAGGCAGGTTCTCATAACTTTGTGAGTAGTTTGTAACTTATGAAATTTAGCAGTAGATCTGAATGTGTGAAACACTGTGTGGTTTGTTCCTAAAAGACTACAATGAACTAAGCCTTGCTGATTTGGTGACCATAACAATTTGTAGAAAAATAAATACACAGACTTCTTATTGGGTGTCACAAACTATGCAGGAAGTGTAGAGCATTTCATATTCATAGAAAACAAATGAAAATGCAATGGCTGATATTTTATTTCCCAAGTGCCTAATAAAGTCCATACCAGTGTTTATTGGCTAAGAGGACAATTCTTGGGGAGGAATCTGGCTCTGATGGGGGAAGTCCTAAGTGTTTCTGCTTAGACATTTTCTTTGCTGGGGAGCAGCAAATGCTATCGGAATTGTGTGGGTACCTCACTTACTAGGTAGGGAACAGGGAAATGACTTAGATGAACTAGGAAAGGCAGGATGTCAAGGATTCCCAATGTAATGACAACTAAGATGGTGCAAAGAAGAGAGATAGGAGCTCACAGATGCTGAAGATGAGGTTCTTGTAGTTTCACTTCTGCTGAAGGCAACCAAAGCACCCAAATTAAATACAGGTGAGCATCCTCCATCTGAAAATCTGAAATCCAAAGTCCTCCAAAATCTGAAATTTTCAAGCACCATCATGAGGCCACAAGTGGAAAATTCCACACCTGACCTCGTGTGATGGGTTGCAGTTCCAATGTAGGTACACAACACAGTTTATTCAATGTCTCCAAGGAAGAATAAAATTACCTTCAGGTATATGGATAGGGTATATATAAATCATAAATGAATTTCAAATTTAGGTATGGGTTCCATCCCCAAGATATCTCACTATATACATGCAAATATTCCAGAATCCAAAGATAAAAATTTTGAAGCACTTCTGGTTTTAAGCATTTCAAATAAGGGATACTCAACATGTAAGAGTAAAAATAGATTGTATTTATTGAGTGCTTACTGCTTGCCAAACCCTGAACTAAGCATTTTAGACATATTGTCTCATTTAAATCTCACAACAGCTCTATGAGGTAGCTTTTATTATTCCCATTTTACAGGTGAAGAGATGAAGACTTAGAAAGTTGAAGTAACTTTCCCAACATTCCACATCTAGTAATTGGAAGATGTGGGACATAAACTTAGGTAGTTGATCCTAGAACCTTAGTCACTGCACCATCATTTCTGGATTAGAGCAGAATAGATTTAAGATAGTCTGTGAGAAAATTAAATACAGGGGAATATACCAATAGTGGAAATTTCCATTTTTCTTGGTTTTTCTTTAAATATAGTTCTGGTCTAGGAAGAGGCTTTTCTTGTACACTAGCTTCTATTGCCTCCCGTCTGTGTTTTTAACAAAGATAATTAGGGTCGCCTTGGTTCAAGCAGACCTTCTTATTTTTAATTACACTGCACCTGGAAACCTTAGCTCCCAGCCCATGCTTGAAACGATTGGCATTTCCCTTAAAGGACAAGAGGTCTTAGTGAAGAATTCAGGAAATTAGGCCTTGGACCAGTCCACATAGTCTAGCAGTTAAAACTGGTCTCTAACTCTCTCTCTTAAACAGAAGAAGTTCATTTCTCTTCAATCTATTACTGCTGTGGTGATGGCAGAAGCACAGAGCAGCTCTGCTGCTCCTGAAATCCCTGTAGATATGTTGCTGTGTGTGAGATTAGCTTGACTTGTCCTTCACCTCAACCTCAGGGTGCTCTTCTGGACTCTCTCAGAAGCATGGGTGTGGAGGATTTGCTCTGAGATTTATTTCTGAGAAGCTGCAGATGCGGTCTACATGCAAGGGTGACCTTCCTTAGACCTCCGTCCCTCTCCTCCAGATTTTACTCCAAAGGAAGGGGGATTAAACAGGAATGCTGTGAATAGAGAAAGGACCAGGTAGCGGATCATTTTGCCTATATCTCCAAAGACACTGAAAGGTACTACATTAGTGCCACCGGAAGTTTTTAAACATGTCTTTCCAATTAAAGATTTAAGAAGAACATGTTTGGAATAAGTGGAGTAAATGGCTGTCAAAATTTGACAGCCACAGCCAGAATTTGAAATGAGAAAACTAAAGCACAAAAGTACTGCAGTTGTGGCAATTTTAAGGAAGGTTCTGTGAGTTACGGAGTGCAGTGAGTGGGGAAAGGCCCAGAGTGGATGGTTTTGGGGATTGAATGGAGACCTAGGCAATTGAGAGTGGCCAGTCTGAAGGATCTCAGAGCTACAAACATCCAGCAGAAGCAAGGGGAGTGCCTGTTCTTCTGCAAGAAGTTGTTACACCTAGAATAAAGAGCCCAGGTAGTCTTGGGGCCTGTATGACTTTTGCTAATGTAAAATCACTGGGTGGGAAGGAATGGGTGTATTGAATGCCTCTTTCAGAAATAAAAGCAGAAGCAGAAGTCTCAATCCCCATAAGAGGAGTCAGACCATGGAACTACGCTCTGGGACAACTACTCTGCCAGCTTTGTATCACTCCATGTTGGTAGCATCCTGCATCCCAGAAGTATCTGATCCCCTGGATCTGGCAAAAAGAAAAGAGGCCTCGGGAAGCCAATCCAGGCTAAGAAGGACCTCCTGATACAGCAGCATTTAAAAGACCCTTTAATAGATCTGTAGTGCTGGTGGAAAATAGAAAGGTCATGTTTCTGTCTTTGACATGTATATAGCACAATAGAGAGCCAAAAGAGGAAATAAGAAATCTGGCAATGAGCCCAGAGAACATTTGAGAAATTCAAAGTTTTGTAACAGTAACTTTGAAACTACTGAGTCAAATAAAAGATTGCTGTTTATTATTTGGATACAAACTCCTTACATGAGGGAAGAAATGTTTGTTGTTCTTCTTGTTTTTACTTTTTGCTGAATTTAAACCATAGGAAAATGGACAAATACCATTTGCCTAATGAGTGGAGGACTGAAAATGTGAATTCCACTCCAACATCCCACCAGGAACTCTTAAAATAAAAGACAAACCAGAAAACCCCCTCGCCTAAGAATATGTCTCATGTATCAGCCAAACTCTAAACCTTTTTGAAGAAGAGATACGTTTCCACAGTTATGCTCAGGGATGGTGCCTTTAATTGATGTGAAATCTGATCTAACTTAAAAGAACTGATCTACTTCAAAGGAAAAGCTAGTCCTCTCTGATTCTGCCACTTCCGTTAATGAGAAATAAATAATAATTGTTTTGCCTCAAAATGCCTTCCCCATATTGTGAAACAACCTTTACCTACAAGGAGAAGAAGAAGGAGGGATGGAGGAAAAAAGCTTCACATGGAGATTAAAGAAAGTCTCTCATATGTTGTCATTTGTGCCAGACACATTAAAGCACATTCTGGTCCTGGGAAAGGTCCATTCAGCCATGTTTTTCTTCAAGATTTGATATTCATGCAAGAAACCGTTATGGACACCTACATTGAGCAGAGTAGAAGCACAACATGTCTGTTCTTAGCATTGAACAGATGAAGCAGTTATGACATCCTTGCCCCAAAGATGTTTATTTCATAACCCAATAAGCCTTGAAATAAATTATTTAAGCATCAAGGTGATACTATTATGGGAGAATTTAACAGTGGAATACATTCAGGAATTTTCCTCTTTTAAAAGATCTAATGATAGAGTTACAGAGAAAAATGCTTTTTCCTTTCTAACAATCTGTGAAATCACATTTAGCACGCAAAAAAAAAAAAAAAAAAAAAAATGCTTCTGCCTCAATTACCAGTGCTTATTCCTGGTAATTCAAAAACTCAGATTTTATAACTGCTAGCCACTCATATCATGTGGTGTGACATTTTATGTCAAAATCATGACAGTATCTCCTGAACATGGTGGGAAAGAATAAGTCCTAAGAAAGAAAGCCAGGCCAAATATGGCCTCAACAAACGAGGGTCCTGGGAGGCCCTCCACTCCTGCCTTGTGAACATCTGTGTTGTAACAAAGGAGAGAAAGCACTGCCTTAGAGTAAGAAGAACTGAACTGAGTGAGTGCAAACCTGAGCTCTACTCTTGAGCAGCAGCATACATCACTGCTACCATTTAGAGCACAGTGTCACGGGCTAAAGTCTTATGAAATGTGAACAGAACCCAATTTTTTCATGAAGGAGGCTTATTCATCCTTCCTCATCAAACAGTAGGAATATGAGGTTCAGAGAGGTTAGTTTACCCAGCTAAGTAACGGATTCGAGATTTCAACTCAGAACTGACCAGGTTCAAAGCTCTTCCACAGTGGACACACCCCTTTTAAATAATGTCCCTTAGCCTCTTTACCGATAAAATGGACCCGGCCAGGCCTCCCTGATATGATTTGGATCTGTGTTCTCCACCCAAATCTCTTGTTCAATTGTAATCCCCAATGTTGGAGGTGGGACCTGGTGGGAGGTGATTGTATCATGGGGGTGGATCCTTCATGAATGGGTTAGCACCATCCCTTTGGTGATATTCTCCTGATAGAGTTCTCATGAGATCTGGTCATTTAAAAGCATGTGGCACCTTCCCTTCCCCCTCTCTCTTCCTCCTGCTCTGGCCATGTGAAGTGCTGCTTCCCCTTTGCCTTCCACCATGATTCTAAGTTTTCCTGAGGCCTCCCCAGAAGCAAAGCAGATGCCAGCATCATTCTTCCTGTATAGCTGCAGAACCCCGAGCCAATGAAACCTCTTTTCTTTTTTTTTTTTTTGAGACGGAGACTTGCTCTGTCGCCAGGCTGGAGGGCAGTGGCCCAATCTTGGCTCACTGCAACCTCCGCCTCCTGGGTTCAAGCGATTCTTCCGCCTCAGCCTCCCGAGTAGCTGGGACCACAGGCACGTGCCACCTTGCCCGGCTATTTTTTGTATTTTTAGCAGAGACGGGTTTCACCATGTTGGCCAGGATGGTCTCGATCTTTTTACCTCGTGATCCGCCCGCCTCGGCCTCCCAAAGTGCTGGGATTACAGGCGTGAGCCACCGTGCCCGGCCCTCTTTTCTTTATAAATTACCCAATCTCAGGTATTTCTTCATAGCAGCAGGAGGATGTCCTAATACCCTCCCTCACAGCATTGTCGGGGAAGAATGACTTAAATGTGATAACAAACTTGAAAAAGATGTGTAAACTGTGAGGTGCCGATGCATGAGATTCTGCAATACCATGAATAAGTAATTCATAGAACATGTTTCAGATTATATTTATCCCTTCATCATCATGATTTTGATATTTTGGGTCTCCTTCATGAAAAAATTGGTATAGATTTTGTAGGGCAAATAGAAGCCACATTTCAGTGTTATTTTAGAATTTAAGAAAAAAAAATGGGGAGAGGGAGGCTTTGAATTTATAATTAAACTGCCGTGTCAAGAAGGTAGAAAAAACTCAATAGATAAGAAGTAATTTCCACAAGATGAGGAGAAACTTCTAGATCGTCCCACTTTAAAATAAAGAAAGCTATGAGTGTCTTGATTTTGAGAGGACTCCCACCCATCACTGATGCTGCCTCAGGCCAGGCCCCTGACTTTCTCTCAGCCCTATCTTTGCTCTCTCTCCTCTTGCCCACATTCTCCACCCCAGAATGGTTATAGTTGTCCTGTTACACCATTTTCTTCCACACTTCCTGACATTTTACATTTTATTCCCACTTCCAGAAGTTTCTTCTTGCCCTTATTCATCCTATTTATCCTCAGTTTATATGTTCACTTGTACCTTCACCATCTAGTTCAAATCTGTTTCTTGATTTTTTTTTTAGATCCCTCAAAACTCTATCTGCACTCTTTCAATAATGATAGCTAACACAGGGTGCTTACTATGTACGTATATGGTTCTCAGAGCTTTACATGCACTTGATCATTTAATCTTCACCACAGAGATATAAATTATAGTTGAGGAAATGGAGATGAAGAGAAGTTAAGTAACTGTCCAAAATTACACAGTTGGTAAGTGGGAAAGCCAGGATTTAAAACCACATGGACTAGCTTACAAGCCCACGTTTGGGCTTATTTTAATTTCTACATAGTGTTCCATTGAATGAATATAACAATTATTTATTCTTTAGTCAATGAACATGTGGGGTGTTTCCAGTTTTTCTGTTACCACTAGTCCTGCTATGAACCTTCTTTGCACTGGAGATTTTCTTCAGGGTATAAAACTAGGGTTACAAAATATATAGAGAATAACAGGGTATTGTGAATGATAATCTCAAATGACTTTTCAAAGTAGTGGTATACATTCGTACCAGCAGTGTAAAACAGCCTATGTTTTTGCCAATGTATGGTAGTGTTGGATAGTAAGATGGTATCTCATTGATATCTCAATGTGCATTTCCTTAAATGCTAATGAAATTGAGATTATTTTCATATGTATATTCAATATCCATATTGTCTCTGCTCTAAAATGCTTGTTCATGTTTTTTACCCATTTTTCTGAGTTGTCTTTTTTTATTGAGTTGCAGAGGTCTTTATGTAGTCTGAATACTAAGTCTTTATCAACTATAAATTTTGCAATATCTTCTTTCAGATTTTGGCATCTTTTCACTTCTTCACAGTATCTTTTGACAGTCAGAAGTTCTTTAATTTAAAATAATTAAAGGTATTAATCTTTTCCTTTATGGCTAGTACATTTGAGGTCATATTAAAGAAATGTTTTCCTACTTTGAGGTCAGAAAGACATTTTCTCATTTTTTTTTCTAGAATTTCTATAGTTTTGCCTTTAACATTTAAGTTCAACTTGGGCACAGAGAAGGAAACAACACTCACAGGGCTAGGTGGGGGGATGGAGGGGATGGGAGGGGAGGGACAGTGGTGGGGGAGCATGGAGGGGAAGATGGGGCAGGATAACACTGGGAGAAATGCCTGATGTAGGTGATGGGGGGAGGGGCAATGGAGACAGCAAACCACCATGGCATGTATGTACCTATGCAACAATCCTGTAGGATGCAGGACATGCATATGTACCCCAGAGCCCAAATACAATAAATTAAAAAAAAAAACTTTTAAGTTCAAAATCTATTTGGATTTGATTTTTTGTATGTGTATGTCCAACTAGATAATCAATTGTCCCAGAACTAATAAAAGTCCTTCCTTTCTCTATGAATCAAAACACTTTGATTCATATGAAATGCAAATGCTTCACTCATTAGGTTGTTACATTTTGATAACCTATCAAATGTTGGTAAAATTTGGGGTTAATAGTTATTGCTGGCAGAAGACTAAATTATAATTTTAGTGGTGAACAATTTGGCAATGTATCAAAATTACAAATGACCCATTTCTACTTCTAATAATTTAGCCTATAGATGCACTCTCAAATATGCCCAGAAGCCTATGTACAAAGATATTCATTTTAGCATTGTTTGAGCATTCATTGATGCAAAACCACCTAAATTGAAAACTACCTGAATATTCATCAATGAAGTAAGATAAACTGTGGTACATATTATGCAGCTGTTTAGAAAGGATAGAACAGTATTATAGCCACTAAGATGGAATGTTCTCTAAAATATATTTAATATATATGTATAAAATAATATATGTATATAGACATGTAAAATATATTTTGTAAAATATAAAAGCAAACTACCAAAAATTGGGTGTGGCATACTATTATTTTTATAGATGTGATTTATTTTTATAAATGCTCTCTGAAAATGTACAGAAAAATTTGAATAGTGATTGTCCCTATGGAGAAGAACCAGGAGGCTAGTACACTCGAAGGAGACTTTCTTCCTCTGAATGTTCTTCTTTTGTTTTGATTTCATTTTTTTTTAACACATGCATGCATTACCTATAACTTGTTTTCATCTTAGTTGAATGAAAAAAATAAATAGCTGAATACAAAGATAGACAACTTGTGGTCTCCACATTTAAGGAGTTTATAGTCTAAAAGGTACAAAGAAAGGCACACAAATACCCATAAGATAAGATGGCATGTGATGGGGAAAGTTTCCAAGAGAGGAAAAATATCTTCTTGCTGGACTTCTACATGTACTACATATCTCTTTTTAGTTTCTGTCCAGTATTATGTTTAGATAAACTTAAATCCACCATCAATCTGTTATGTTTCCTCATTGTTATGAACATTTACATGAAGCTAGTTTTGCTTACAACCCTTTTCAGTCAATTCCCAAGAAAAATCTATGGATCTTCTACAATTCAGATCTTGAAGAGAAAGAGGCAATTCCTCACATATCTAGGATACCAAATGGAGTATTCTCTGCACTGGAGGAAAGATGAACATTTATGGAACATTTTTGGAATGTCAGACTTCGGGTTAGGGCTTAAATAGTGTTATCTTCTTTATGTCTTACCACAATTTCAAGAGACAGCTGTTATGCCATTTTCAAATGAGGAAACTACTGTATGGTATGCTGATTGCTAGCTACTAACAAAGCTTCTCAAACTTTGCATTAGAGGCAGAGAACAGAGAATGCATCTCCAATCTGAGAGACACAATCAAAAGCAGCCTACCATAAGCTCATTTTTTTTAAGTTTCAAGTTTCATCTTTGATATTCATTCAAATCGTATATTGTACTCCATTGTGTATTCATCTTTGCTTTAATAAAAATACTAATGTTGCCCCATAGACCAGCAGTTAGAATTATTACTCAAGGAAGGTTGAGGCTGTGTAGCCTTTGAGTAGGTGGCCCTGCTTCACACCACACACACCACCTAGTGGTACATATTCCCCAGCCAGAGCCTGGGGGAAATAGTTATGCTTGCTTCCCAGACCCCACTGATGAAAGCAGTGCCAACACAGGGTGGCATGAAAATTTTAAGCTAGCAATTCTGAACACATTTCTGAATAACCCAGGATACTGTTTTGTAAAGCAAATGTATAGTGCCCATCCCAGGCATAACTGAACCAGAATCTGGGGATGATGACTGGGAACCACCTTTTTTTTTTTTTTTTAATTTCTTATTTTTTTTTTTTTTTTTTATTTTTTTTTTTGGGGTAAATGTTAAGAAAATGCAAGTTTTTTGCATAGGTAAACACGTGGCAGTGTGATTTGCTGCTTTCCTCCCCTTCACCTATATCTGGCTTTTCTTCCCATGCTATCTCTCCCCACCTCCCCACCTCCCACTGTCCCTTCCCTATTTCCCCTCCCAACAGACCCCTGTGTGTAGTGCTCCCCTCCCTATGTCCACGTGTTCTTATTGTTCATCACCCGCCTATGAGTGAGAACA